>OOFC01040920.1:0-12752 GCA_900323345.1 Pseudochromis fuscus | reverse complement strand
GCACTGCAGATGATACCCACAGTGCACCGCGCGTTTGTCGGTGAAAACAAACGCCATTTTCTCGTGTATTTGCCTGTGACAAGCAGATAAACTTTGCAGAAAATCATGCCAAGCAGTTGTTGCGCGGTTGGATGTCCCAACCACGACATGATGGAGACTAAGCTTTCCTTTTATACTTTTCCCACGGACACAGAATGACAGAAAAAGTGGGTAAATGCTGTGAAAAGAGTAGAAATGGATGGTTCTGAATGGATTAAATCAACTTAAATTTAATTAAACAAAGCCTTGTTATTATCACTTCGTCAGCATTACAGCTAGTTATCAATCTTATATACTGAGTACTGATTAGAATAGAGTATGCAGATCTGAATAACTTATATTTTAAACATTATAACACATCTTAAAACTTAATATAACTGATGAAAAATCTACCTGGGGTGTCAATGAGATAGGTGTACAGGTCGCCGTACTCCATTTCTGGTCATTGAGTTGGGTCGTTACTCCAAGTGCCTCTTGGCAATGTTTTTCTATGGGCGGAAAGTTTGTTTTCACCGTCTTGACCGCCATTTTGACCTGTGACGTGTTTTGTGACGTAAGCCCGGAATTGTCAATTAAATGAGCTCACCGGGCTGACATGGCGTCATGGCGTCATGCTGTTATGCCGAAAGTAACGAAACGTCAAACTCAAGAACATTGCTGCACAGTCCCGTGGAAGCCATTTTCATTCAGGTAAATTTGCATGAATAAACACATGCACGTGGACATCTGTTCATGACGCGTCCATATGATCCATACACAATGCTACGCCAATGGGGGCTAGTTAGCTGCGCTGGAAGGGCTGCTGTGTGAACAACATTAAACTTCTGTATTCACTGTGTGGTCATCTGGAATGTACGCGGTCTGTAAACAGCCAGCGCAGCGGGTCCAGTCTTTGCTGATGAAGTGGATGGTTACACTCATGTATGGCCATAAACCATAAAGCACGTTGCAAGAATCAAAGAACGTAAAGCAGCGTTGTCCCAAAACCACAAGATGGAGTTTCTTTGAGAAAAATCTCTTTTTTTATTCTTCCTTATTTTCACTGATATTAACCTAGAATATGTATAGTGACAAGACAACACAAATACAATTGTTGTAGGTTATTTAATGATATATTTGTGGTAATAATTGGTAAAATTAGGTTAGAAACGATAGAAACAACAGAAGAGAAATGGCATGGTAGACATTTTTCTATCGTCCCCACAATATGTATTGTCATATCGCCCAGCACTAAAGCGAAGTATTTTAGTCCCAGCTGAGGACTGACCAACCACCTTTAGGGCAGCCAACAAACTTTTTTCTGGCTAAAAGCAGAAAAGTTAATGTGTTAAACAGCAAACACCTGTTTGTTTATGTGATCATGAGTTATGGAGCAGCATAATTGTTAAGTTGTGTGATGGTCAACCATCCTCCGATCTTTCCGAAAGAAGAAGAAGAGAAAAAAAATCTTGAAATCCTTATCTCTCATAATGGCTGGAGGTTGTGTTGTTGAATGCGCTGATTACAGCTGTTTGAAAGAATCATGGTATATTACCATCATTCATAAACCACTTGCAGAGCACAGAATATACTAAGAAACTAAGACGCCTCCATCTCTCTGAAACACACTTCTCTCGCTCACAGTTGAAGGTATCCAGTGTTTCCAGGCACCCTTACACTTTCTACTTGACTAATTAGGTCTGACTCAAAAGGCTATGCATGACTTCTACCACCACAGGGTGACCGTCAAGCTCCGGAAACTCAATTAAAGCTCTTACTTCAAGATTATATAATAACAAATGAGCTCACATGCCACACAGCCCTACTTTTGGAATAAAAGCAAATGCAGGCACATACACTGCATGTGAATTATATGAGACTTCTGAAGATTAAATCAAACATTCACAGGACATGTGGTAAACATCTCCCTTAATGCACAATGATAAACTGTCTTTGCATGTCACACAGTGTACTGTAAACTGATGGATTGTGTGGTCGCCTTCTTCATCCATACACTCTTAATAATTTCACTTTCATAGGGTTGAAAACAGACCTGCATTTATCCTTTCTTGATTTTATTTGGCATTTAGCAATATGTTGATGAATACGTCAGTGTCAACACAGTTAGATAACATGCACTGAACAGCTTGACTAAGTCAGGTCTTAATCTCTGTTGTTTTTGTTCACTGTTAGTTCCTTTTCCTTCGTATGTATATGATACCAAATGTGGTCTTTGTTGTGAGTTGCAGTCCTCAGGAATGTAAAGTGTCTGGCTCGTTGGCATGCTCTCCTGCACTGTCCTGGCTCAGTGGTAAACAGCAGGGCTATTTGACTGAGCAGAGTGTGAAGATTCAGGCAGACTGATGAGGGTTTTATCTTTCCACACACCTGCAGAGGAAAAATGCATCCTACAAAACAAGCTGCAATGGATGTTTGTCTCTGAGCGTTTAAACTGCAAGATGAACAAAAAATAGGAAAATATCATTTTCATTATTATTGTGACAGGAACCATCTGCTGAAAGTGACTGGTGATGATGTGTGCATGCTGGATGTGTTACAGTGCATTAGAATGAAGTGTGCTGGAGGAGGTGTGTAAA
The DNA here is from genome assembly GCA_900323345.1 of Pseudochromis fuscus. Classification (NCBI taxonomy): domain Eukaryota; kingdom Metazoa; phylum Chordata; class Actinopteri; family Pseudochromidae; genus Pseudochromis; species Pseudochromis fuscus. Next base: position 10,137 of record OOFC01040920.1, on the reverse strand, counting down.
TGTGTTTGAGTGCTTGCGTGCCGTGAGAGCGCTGGTCGACTTGTTGCCAAAGCATACAGTACAGGCCCAGGTGTGTGGAGGGCTGTGGAGGGTTGCAGCAGTGAGTGTACATCTCATTTGGACAGCTCTGCCTCCTCCTGAGGGCAACAGCCATTTCCGTCCACGCATTTACTGCCTGAAAACAAATTAGTTTAACAATGACTGGACTCATTTAAAAATTAAAAATATCTAAGAGTGACTCAGCACCGTACCTCTGCTAAGAAACACAGAGGGTAAGGCGAGAGAGAGAATGTTGTTTGGTCCTGATACAAAAACCAACATGTGTCCACCCAAGAAACGGTTGATTGAGGGTTTTCTTAATTAGATCAAACAGAGCCGGAGGTGAGCAATAGTTACTAAGAGAGGTGAGCGCAAAACCTGTGACGCTCCAAAGGTGAAACCAAGCCACCAGAGTCGCACACAGGAATGTGTCGCTAATGAACAGAGCTGGAAAGGGATTAAAAATAAAATACAATAAAGAACTGCAAAGAGTGAAGAGGAGGAGCAGTCACGGAGGGATGCTGGAGAGTAATGTTGTCATTTAAACACTTGTGACTAGGGTTGGGTACCGAAATTCGGTTCCAAGTAGGAACCAAATTAAATTTAGTGAGTACCGGGTACCCATAAAAAAATTATAATTTCGGTTCTGCTTATCGGTTCCTAGATGCGCTCATTTTACACGACGACTGCAAACTGACTTTAGGTATCTGCCAGGACCTGTCTGTTACGTATCTAACACATCACGTGATGCCGCATGGCAACAGGAAATGGACCAGGGAAAGCGGTCGAAAGTTCCCCCTTTTCCACTGTTAACTCAATCATGTTGTAACTAGAATATCTGCTGAAAAAAATATTTTTTTCATGGACTGATAGTAACAGGGTAACAGTAGTTTGTTAACAGCAGCTAGCTTGCTAGCGGCCAGTTGTTGTGAAGCGGCTACCAATGCAGTGACGTACTGACCTTTTACGTGACGCGGCCCCAACTTGTCTCCTTGCCAGTGGAAAAGCAAACCGGTTCAGAGGAGAAACTGGATTTGAACCAACTAACCACCAGGACTAGCACCAGCACAGAACTAGCACCAGCGTGGAACTAGCACCGATCTTGTTCGGTGGAAAAAGGAGTAACGAAAAAAAAAAAAAAAAGAGAGAGCGGCCAACGTGGAAAATGCAACACATCTGGAAAATTAATATGTTAAATATACATGTGCCTTCCTGTTTTTTTGTTTTCGAAATAAGGAATCGTTAGGAACCGGAACGATAAGCAAAGCCGAAATGAGAATCGGATTCATAAAAATCCTAACGATACCCATCCCTACTTGTGACAATAAAAATGTTCATCATTGATGGAATATTGCTGCAGGGCTGACATGATCGGAGTCTTTTTTCCACCAACATGGATCAGGCCTGCTTCTGAAGGACCTTTGTGAGAACTTCTAATGCAATGATTAGGATTCATTTAGCAAGTCTTCAAACCTCAAGACACTGCGGGAATGTTGGTGAGGAGAGGGGCAGGTGTAATAAATTCTACTTAAAAAATATATAATTTCCAAAATCCTCTAGTTCTTAAGATGAAAGTTGAATCATTTGAAAATTGAATAAAAAAGATATAGTTTCAGTTTCAAAGTAGAAAGCTCCCAGAATGCACAAACCTTTGCTCAGGTATAATCCAGCTATCCTGATGCTATAGACTAACTTTGCTGCTGTCTAGAGGTGAAATAGCAACACTGTGTCGTTAACACATGATATAGAGATAGATACTTTTTTGATCCTTTGCAGGAAATTAGTTTGTTACGGCAGCAACAACAAAAAACAAAGACAACCCCACAAGAAAACCAACACAAAGGCACAGAAGCAATAAGTAAAAACTACATGAAATATAGAAGATGTAGAGTAAAAACTAGACTCTGTTAATTAAGATTAGATTAGAATAGAACAGAATGATATGAACATTGAGGAAAAAAAGGATAATAAATACCCAAGGTGCAAAGTTTTTTGTTTTGTTTTAAATGTGCAAATACCAAATGTGCAATTATTGAATGTGCAAAAGGACTGAGACTTTTTTTTTAAATAGAAAAACGCTGAAATATACCCGAGGTGAGGAGTCTGATGGCAGCCGACAGGAAGGACCTGCTGCTTTCAGTCCTTGACCATAGGGGAGTCAGTCAGTGACTGAAGGTGCTCTCCCTAAACACCTCCAGATGGTGAAGTGGGTGAGATGCAGTGCTCATGATACAGTTTTCTGAGCCGTCACCTCAGCCACCTGCTGAACTCTGCCCATTTTAAACCCAGTGATGGCGCTCACATGAGTAATGAGTTTGTTCAGTCTATTTTTGTCCAAAGAGCAACCTCCCTCTCCACAACACACCACATCAAAGAACAAAGCACTGGCCACCACAGTCTGATAGAAGCTGCTCAGAAGAGGCTTGCAGATGCTGAATGACCTTCATCTCCTCAGAAAATAAACTCTGCTCTGTCCCTTCTTGCCCAATGTCTCCAGGACCAGTCCAGCTTGTTGTTGAGCTGGACTCCCAGGTATTTGTAGTTGGAGACAACTTCCACCTCCAAGTCCACGACCATTTCCTTGGTCTTAGAAATGTTGAACTGAATGTGGTTGAGGTCACACCAGTCCACAAAGTCCCTGACCAAGCCCCTGTGCTCCTGTGTGAGTGCGTGTATGAATGGCTGAATGAGGAGCCTTGTAAAGTGCTTTGAGACCTAGCTAAGGTCAAAAAGGTGCTATATACATGTACTCCAGGACAGGGGACAGAACAACTCCAGTGCTGCTCAGGACATTGCAGGGACACAGTTCTATAGGTGTACATAGTGCGGCCAGAAGTTGATGCTGACTCCACCTGACTTTATCATCCTCTAACCGAGCAGCCCCGGCTGGGTCGTGTTGAGGGCACTTGAGAAATTGAAAAACATTATCCTGCTGCGTCCGAGGTGTCCAGGTGTGCGTGGACCCTCTGATGAGAGCATCATCCACACTGATGTTGGGCTGGTATGCAAACTGGGACAAGGTAGGATGTCTTCCACAGTACAGGGGTCTTCTGTAGCTGCTTAGATGCAGTCTGGAAGTCCATCAATGTCCTCACCATGCAACTCACAGAAAACATCTGATCTGTGAGCTCCAAGCAGCACTGCAGAGATTCATCTGCTTCCTCGGACCAGCACTTCACAGTTCTGCTGGTGGCAGGCATTGTTTTGTAGACAGGGGTGTTGGTGGGAGAGTCGAACCAGGTCTGAATCACCAAAGGGAGGCAGCGCAGTGGGTTTTTAGGAGGATTTTCAGACATCCTCACACTCTCTGATTAGGTTTTCCATAATGCTGCTAATAAACAACAAACAAACAAAAAAAAACAACTCAGGCAAAGCATAACCTCCTTTTTTGCATGATTTCCTCCCCATTTAGGGGTTAAAAACATTTTACAATTTAGAGTTAACGAAATTCCAGAAAATTACTCAAATCAGAAAAAATGTTGCATTTGTTGGGACTATTTTCAGCTGTGGATAAATACACATTTCACACAGTCTATGTAAGGTTCACTCAAAATGCAGTGCAGTGTCAATTCTCATGCTAATGAAGGAACATGTCACTCAATGCAACAATATATCAATGGAGGTAAAATATATCTGAAAAATACCTGTTAGAAGGATCAGTCCATCAATTGTTGTGCTCACTTTGTGATATTTCTTGGCATTAAGAAAAGCACACAGCATACTGCTGCTGCCCTGAGCCTACAATAAAAACTGAGCTACAAAAAACAAGAACAACAAAACACAGACTGAAGGCACAATGTGTGGAAATGATGAAAACATTTACTAAAAGTGGAACGTGTTCTGCTACAGGAAGTACGGTCTCTGCTAAAGAACACAGAGAACACTGATTTAAAAACACAGTCTGTTTCCTCAACAACCCTCCAAACACTGCAACAGTTCACCATCTCTGCCTGACCCCGCAATCACAACTAATCACTCTGTACTTATCAGTGGAATGTAGACAACGAGACTACTTATAAATATCCAGGCATGTTTCTTCAAAAACTTGATCAAAAATTCTATTCTGGTCTCAGAGAGGAATGAGAGTATGGCATTTTTTTACTGGTGAGAGTCAAGCAGAAGGAGAGGGAGCAGGAGGCATGCAGCAGAGCACTGATTTCTACAAAGAGTTTATATCAGACGTGGTAATCCTGTGTGGAATGCTGGGGAGGAAAATCTCTTTGCTACTGTATCTCAGGATGAAAGAAGAGAGACGGAAGTGGTGGGTTTCCACAGCTAAATGCTTGTCATGCCCTTTTTTTCTCTTACATGATGCTAGCTGTCACCATGGCAATCTACTAGGTCAGGAGGAAGTCACGTCAGCGTCACGCTTTCAGGAGACTGACATTAGGAAAGCACTGATGTTCTCAGGAAATGTAGAAACGTAGGACTGTGAGAAGTGATGATGCTGTTTTCGACATCATAGCTTCTAATACCAATGACAATGACAAAGCAAATTTGCTGCAATGTAGATTTTGCAGATTAAAATCAACCATACGACCCCTCATCACTGATGTGGAAATGTAAGTGCTTTGCTATAGAGACTTTCCTTTTACAGTAACTACTGTGCACAAATACAGAAAAAATGTGATCATGGATGTCAATTTACTGTTTATTTCCAGGCCTGTTTAAAGTTACATTGAAAATGAAGGTCTGTCTGCCTGGCAGCGTAAATGCCAGCACATGTACATTAATATAAAATGCACTCAGAAACACTCAGAAAGCACATCCATGTCTGATCTCCACCAAACTGTCTCAGATTGTAGACATTATCATCCTGCATGTGTCAGAAGGTTTTCAACAAAAATCCATTAAGATGAGACAAAGTTACACAAGAGTCAACATGTTTCACTTATTCTTCTGATCTTGCCCAAAATGTAATCATTTGTTCCCGTGGTAATACCTTGAGGAGTTTTTGGTAATATTATTAACAAATGAACAGACAGAGAAACAAAAAATCAATACGGGCAAAAAGAGAAAATAAAATATAAATGTGCATCAATTATTGCCCGTATTGCATATGTGATACATTTTTCACAAGGTATTTCCACATAAGGCTCTTCTGCTGAAGAGGTTCGTAGTATTATGAAAGACAAGAGACAAAACTGTATTATTCTATCTTTTATTTTAACTTATTTTGATTACTCAGTTAAAGTTAAATGGGGCTAAGCCACCCCATAACTACAATTTGCAAATCTATATTTCCCTGCATACTATATTTTGTACATACAATTACTAGAAAATCTGCAAAAAAATCTCAGAATTCATTTGCATGAATCTTTATCTATTGTGTACACAATTATTAGGAGATGGCTGTATGAGGAGAAACAGACTGTAGAGCTAATTCTCCAGCTGGGTGTTATTAAACAGCTGAAGATGAGGGCATGCCAAGAGGATGTAATCAAAAGTCAGTCACTGAGGGCTCAAATACTATAACCATCCAGAAAATATTAATTTTCTAGATGTCTGTCATTTCCTCTGTTCAACAGTGTCTGTCTTTGCCTATGCTGATTGGTTTGTTTTTGATGTTTCTTACTACTGAACAAAATGATGTTTTTTTTAGAGGCAGGGTAGAACCTAAGAAACAAATTATTGCTTTTGGGCAAGATCAGAGCACAGGATCCTGTTCAAACTAGGCCCTCTGAAATCCAAGAAAGTCCCTGTCTGTTATAAAGGGCTTTTCCCAGTTGCTATTCCCAACAACAGTGCACAGTCTGAGTCAGTTTTATAGACTGTATATAAAGGATGGGCAGAATGACTGTCTTGCATCAGTTGGTCAGCTCACATTTGTCCATTGCCACCTCAGCTTTTGGCATTTACTAAACAGAAGTCTACTGGAGTCTACTGGTGCCAACACCAGTGGTATTAAGGTTTTTTGAACATTTTTAAATTCACTTCTTTATCTTTCCTTTTCTTTTCGATACAGTCTGTGGTCACTGTTTTTTTCCTTTCAATACACACACTTCTCTACCCCAGCTAATCATAAAAAGTTTTTTCCACTGTATATTGTCATTGTCTCATACAAAATTGCAACACTTCCACAGCCTCCTTCCACAGACTGTTTATGAGGCTCCCAGTGACCAAAAGGCTGCTAGTAAGTGTCACTTGATGCCAAATACAGAAAAACAAAGAGAGATGCTCAGCTGCAGATATTAAAGTGCATGTTAGCAGCCAAGAAGTTGGGAACATAATTGTCTGAATTTCAATGTTAATGTTTAATCCTTCCCCCCACTTGACAGAAAACACAAGACATATTAATCTGGGCAGCTTCATGGACTATTTAGGAAATGCAGAACAATGCTCTTCAAACCGATTTGCAGTCACACACACCTTAGGTTATCGAGCAGCTACTTTAAACTCCAACCTCTTCATGTGAGAATGTTAACACGACCAAGAAGTTGGGCAAACACACACACATACAGTGGCCACAGCGTGCCAGCAGCCTCAGCGTCAGACCTCACAGTGGTTGTGATTAATCACATGTTGAGGATGGTGTGGTCTCCACTCCGCCACTTATGGAGAAAACTGTAATGGTTAGAGCTGCCTGCAGTACTGTGGAGAATAGAGGGCTCTGTCTCCTGAGTGCCTTCACTCAGCTGGGTGGCTGTGTTGGTGGATGGGAATGTGGGCTGCACGGTGGCTCGGCAACAAAGACCTCACATGTAGTGCTGTCTGCTAACAGGCGTGAGCAGATCAAACAGCAGGCATGTCAGGCTCAGTTCCTGAGGGAGATACACCTTTTCTCTGCCAAGTGAAGTGTTCAGCTCAATGTGTGTGGGTATAATGAATTACTGACAACATGGGGGTCACACACGTCTAATGCTAAATGTGGGCCAAAAAGCTCCGCGTGAGACACAAAGGAGGGGACAGCAGCTTAAATGATAGGGTAATGTGTCGATATGTGTAATTAGAGAGCTGCGGCGACTAATTACACAAATCAAAGTTTTGCCAATGACATCATCACAGAAAACTACTTCATCGTTGTGTTTCACATTAAAGTCATTACTTAGATTTTTTAGAATTTCATTTCAAATATCTTGAACATTCAAGACAACACCTCACATCTGACAGCGGTATTTAATATAACAATAATATAATAACTCTGAATAACGTAAAAAAGAAAAAAGTTGTTCCTTCTTGGATATCGTTCCTTATGATTTATGTTTCTGTCATGTACTATTAGCTGGACTATCAGACCTGCTGAATCTGACTTTGATCCTCTGTAATTACACAGCTGTGTGTTTATGGGTGTATATTAGTGTTTTATAATAATGGTGGTTAGAGTGTTTGAAGCATTTTTCAAGGTGGATCAGTAAAATCTGTCTAGGTGCAGGGTATACCACCAACTGCAGACAAAGACAAAATTACAACCCCGCACGCAATGCAACATGAGGAGTCCCCTCCATCATATAGGGCGAGGAGGAGGAGGAGGGGGAGGGAGGAGGAGTGTGTGTGTAACAGAGTGTATTTGTTGGGATGTTAAACAACCCCCACATGAGTTCTGCTGTGGTTGTCTGGCGGGCTGCACGTACAGCATGTTAGTCTCTCTGTCACATAAATCTCCCAGATGTTATGTAACTACCTCCCAGTGATGCTTATTCACACGTCTACTGCAAAATATTCTTCTCAGATTGACTGAATACATCTACAGAAGTCGTCTGCAGAAGTCAAATACAGTGTGGTTCCTCTCACGTAGCACTCTGTGACACTTTGGTGCTATTAATGGAAAAATGTTGATCACAGTCGTTGAATATTGCATGAGTTGTGTAATACTTGAGGTGAAGATCAAGTATGCATTCCTTTCTTTCTCAAAGCTACATTGTTATTAGGCACCGTCATGCAGTCGACAAATTGTTAGTCACAGCAACTAAAATATAATTTAACAAAAATATTGTAGGAGGAAAATTCTGCCCCAAAATTGAAATCTCTACAGTGAACAGTTAATCTGGGACAAAATATAAAGAACAAGCTTTGAAGTTAAAGTTGTTACAGCCAGCACATGTACCGTATTTCCCAGACTATTGAGCGCACCTGTCTATAAGCCGCTATTGAATTTATTCCAACAGTTTCATGTGGTCCACTCTGACCGGGTCTGATGTGACGACGCTAAACGTATCAGTGGCACGGAGCTTGCTACCTTGTAAAAAGACAATGCTTCATGCCGCCGATATGTGAGAAACACCGGTGTATAAGTTCAAAGCTTCGGAAAAAAGTAGCGGCTTATAGTCCGGAAAATACGGTAATAGATATGAGCAGTATCTGGATTCTTGGATCTTCTTTATGTTTAGTTGTCAGCGGTCAGTCTAATTTTCACTTTCTTTTTAGGTTTGTTTTTGGTACAGACCGTATTTACGATGCAACTGGGTCTCTAAAGTGAAGCCAAAATGGAAGTGCAAAAAAGTGTATTACCATTGATGGCCACTAGGTGCTGGGTCCAAAAAACTCTTGATCCAACTGACAACTCCAAACTTGCCATTTTCAGCACAGTCATTCATCTCATCTTAATGAGTCCAGAAATCAACATGACATCATGTTAGCTTCATCTATACTATATACAGTCTATGGTTTTTAGCTTCCACTTGCTGTTAACTGAAATACTGTGTGACAATGATGGTATGATGGTGGTGACAGTAAACCCAAACAGTCAAACCAAAACAATGAGCTGAAAGATGATCTAAAGGTTTGTGAAGCTAAATCAAGTAAACATATTACGCATTACACATTAGTAAGTTTACACATTACATCATGACTTCTGTTGATTGTTATTATTAATAAACGTTGACAAGAGCAGCTTCATAAAAGGATTTAAAAATGACTTAGATCATCTACTACAAACTGCATGTACCTCATGTGTTGGAAAAAAAAAAGCTATTCAATGAAAAGCCAGGTCTCTAATAACAGTCTTAGTCAGGGTCAGTATGAACAAAGCAAGATCCCAAATACAACCTGATTTAGAAAAAAAGGGGGCGTGGAATAAACCAAACATAGTGTAACGGTGAATCCTTTACAGCAGGGGTCCCCAATCCTGGACCTCGAGGACCACTATCCAGGATCGTTATCAGGCTTCTGCAGAGCTTCATGATGAGCTGATCATTTGAATCAGGTGTGTTGGGAGAGGGACACATCTAAAACATGCAGGATAGTGGCCCTCGAGGACGAGAGTTGCAGACCCCTGCCCTAATCCAAGATGGCCTCAAATAGAAGTCGTCACTTTCCACAGTTCAGGTAAATAGGGGCCACTGCTACTATTTGAGGATTTACACTATCCCATGTACATGTAATTTTTTTGGTGGCCAGGGAATACCACTATAGGAATCCATTGTTTTCCATTAATATTTGTATCGTCTTAAAATCTGACAGCAAAAACTTTCTTGAGTTAGATAAGTACAAGCTGCACTAAGAAAAATGTAACCTAAGTACCGTATTGGCCCGAATATAAGACGGTGTTTTTTGCATTGAAATAAGACTGAAAAAGTGGGGGTCGTCTTATATTCGGGGTCTAGACATTATACCCATTCACGACGCTAGATGGCGCCAGATATCATTGAAGCAAATGCTGAACTTGACTCCCCAGGCCAAAGCTAACCTCTGTCACGAAGAATACAAATAAAAATAACGGTAAGAAAGAAAAGAGAAGAAAATAATAGAAGAGATAACAGGAAATGGAGAAACGTAGCGACAATCTGGAGAAAAGTGGGTCGAAGATCGGCCAGGTTAACCGGCAGCTGAGGAGAAGTTATGATGTAAACTTCAAGATGATGGTGATAAATGAGGCAGAGTCTTCAAACAATTGCAAAGCGGCTGTGAAATATGGTGTCACAGAGTGTAATGTACGAGGATGGAGAGCTCGAAAGATCACCTACTGTAATTATTATTACCTCCGCCAAGGAGGTTATGTTTTTGTCGGCGTTTATCTGTCTGTCTGTCTGTCTGTCTGTGTTCAAGATAACTCAAAAACTTATGAACGGATTTTGATGAAATTTTCAGGATATGTTGGAAGTGGGAAAAGGAAGAACTGATTTCATTTTGGGGGTGATCCGCATCACCGTCTGGATCCAG
>OOFC01040915.1:0-16286 GCA_900323345.1 Pseudochromis fuscus | reverse complement strand
TTAACACTGATGTAAAGTTTGAAATAATGAACATGCTTTGGACAATATGAACTGTAACACAACAAACAAAAAGGGTTAAAAATTGGATGTATAAAAGGGTGAAAAGGGAATATTTTGATTTACTATTACGAGCAGGAAAAACGTTAGCTTGCCAGATGTAAATAAAACAAATAAAATATAGATTAGGGCAACGTACACCTATAGAGTAGATTCAATCTTTGCAAATGATCCATAACAGTAAAGACCCCCTCTGATGCTGATGCTTCATTTCATTACTGTATCTTTACCTCTTTCTTTCTCCTGTTTTTCCTCCTGTCCTTTTCTTTTTTCTTCCCTGTGCTCCAGACAGTTTGAGTCATTTTAACATGTTTTCAAACTTCTCTGGGGTCACATCAATAAATTGCCCCCTCCCCCTCCAGAGAGTCAGCAGGTACCACTCAGTTGAAGAAGAGGAGGATGGGGGAGACTTATTTGTAGTTATTAATATTGTAGTAATAATAATTGGACAATGCTTTCCATTTGAATGAGAGCTTTTCTTTTTTAAGAGTCAATAGTGATAACTAGTTTTAATATAATTATATTAATGGTGAATTTTTTCCGGATTTTGTGGCACCCTCCAAGGTCACGGCGCCCTTAGCATTTGCCTATTTTGCCTAATGTGCCAGCCGGCTCTGTGAGTGAGGGTAACTTTGTTTTAGAGCAGACCAATGTTGAATTGTTGCCCTATGCACCTGAACTCATTTGAAATACATGTGTCCTATCACTGGCCACGGCTCTTACATGCAGCTCAGCTATTAAAAAGTTGTGTTGCTGACTGTCAGTATTTCTTCTCATGTTGCTGTGTTGTATCTCCCCTGCAGATTCTCTGCAGAGGAATGCCAGCAGTGACAATGACCTGGCTCTGGGTGTAGAAGGTAAACAGTGTCCTATCCTGGACTTGTAAGGTGCCATCTTCAGCAGTGATTCTTTACAAGCAGTCTCTGACGATCAGACCCTGAGGTTTAGGAAAACAAGCTACAATGATAATTTATGTTTCAGTGCGTTTATCCCAACGATAGCAGAGAGTTACCAGAATCTATCATGCAACGATGGAGAGTTATTCAGGGAAATACCAAGTTACCTTTGATACTGGGTCCTAACTTTTAAGTATAGTCTACATTTTAAGAGTAAAAGTAAGAGTACAAGTGCTCGCTACAACTCTTGTTGATACTGCTCAACAAGAGTTGTAGCAAGCAAAGCAATGTGCATCATCAGTATCAGCTTTGTGAAAGCATTCATTATCCTTGGATGTTTTACCCTTTTTTTGCTCTTATAAATTCAACCATTATCAGTATTATTTGGCTGTATGCACAAGAATTAACAGAAAAGTCTTCTTAAGTCCTCAGACAATTCTTGGCTCTACCTTCTCTTCTCCATGCTCCATACAATTGTGGCCAAATGTGCATCTATTAAATGCTGACTTCTTTGTCAGAAAAGTCAAATTATATTGGCCATGATTCAATTCATGAAAACAAAGGAGGAAAACATCTAAGTGAATACTTTAGTAAGGCACTGTATATACAGTAGTGCCTGTTGATTTTAGATGTGCACACACAGTTACATACACAAAACACAGGTGCACACACAGCTATCTAGTATTGGGAGCAACTTAGGGTTCTGTGTCTTGCTCAAGGACACTTCAACATGAATCAAACCACAAACTTCGCAATTTGTGGGCAAACCACATCTGTGCCACAGCCACCCAACTGTCCACAACTTTCTGACAGCACATTCTGAAAATATAATGATCAAATCTCCCATATGTACATCTCCTAGTGATAAAACTGCATCAATTTGAATTTAAAAAAAAGTCTAATTTGAGAACTTTGATTGTTTGAGGTTTCCACATGCCACTCAAAAAATGTGACCGCGTTGCCTGGGTGTGGAGGGCATGAGCAACTGTGCATGTGTGAAAATCAATACAAGTTAACTGCACTGTATGCTGTACTGGATGCTGTATTTTCTTATGCATTTTCTTGCTCTTCTGGCACACTCCTCTCCCAAAATCAAGAAGCAACAGAGCTCTTCTTCTCATTGTCGTGGGGTCATCATCCTTTTTCGTTTCTGCTTCCTTGTTACAGAAACTATTTCAATGCGTAAGTGTCCTCTTGTTCTTTGTTTCTTTGCAGCTCACAAACCAACCTAAAACTCTACTCTGCCCCCCGCTGTATTGGCAGTTGGAAAATTCAAGTCACTAGTGCATGTGCGTGGAGCGCGTCTGCCAAGCGCACCAGCAAGCTGCAAAAATGAAGTATGAATTGAGCACCTCCGCATCTGCAGAGTATGTCGGTAGTCCGCTAGTGGCACGCCCCCCCTTCGCAGAAAGGATGAATTAGCCTTAAGGCTGAACCCGGCCACCCTGCGGAGGAAACTGATTTCGGCTGCTTGTTCTTTCGATCATTACCCAAAGCTCATGACCATAGGTCAGGGTTGGAACATTGATAGACCGGTAAACAGAAAGCATCACCTTCTGCCTCAGTTCCCTCTTCTCCACTGCGGATCGGTTCAGGGTCCGCATCACTGCAGACGCTGCCCCAATTCAACTGTTCATCTCTGGCTTCATTTTACCCTCACTCTTGAACAAGATCCCACAAGAGATAATAAACTCCTCCACCTCAGGCAGGACCTCAGGTGGATTGCCCACTCCCTAACCTGGAGTGGGCAATCCACCTTTTTCCGGCTGCTAACCATGGCCTGAGACTTGGAGATGCTTATATTCATCCCAGCTGCTTCACACTTGGCTGTGAACCACTTCAGTGAGAGCTGGCCCGTCCAGCACCCTAGCAAGGGTAAAGAACTGCTCCATGGTTCCACGACCAGAATGAAAACCACATTACTCTTCCTTGATCCGAGGTTCAACTATCGACTGTGCCCTCTTCTCCAGTATCCTGGCCTAGACCTTGCCGGGGAGGCTGAGACATGTGATTCTCCTGTAAATGGAACAGACCCTCCATTCCCCCTTCTTACAGATGGGGACTACCACCCTGGTTTGAAGAGGTGTGTGAAGATATCACACAGCTGTCTGGAGCAGGTCTCCAGGGGTTTGGGGCTGATACCATCAGGTCCAGCAGCCTTTCCCCACTTGAGTCTGTCCAGTTTTGTCTTGACCTGGAATGACTGGAAAGTTAAGGGTGAGGTGGAGGTGGAGAATGAGCTTGTGGAGGGGGTTGTTGGTGCCACAGGCAGCGTATAAGATGGGGTTGAGCTGTCAAATCTGTTGAAGAACACATTCAGACTATCAGCCAGGTAATGGTCTCCATCAGGCAGCAGTCCACTGTTCTGCTCCTGGCCAGTGATCTTCCTCATGGTAGTCCAAACCTGCCTCACACCGTCCTGCTGCAGCTGGTGTTCCAGTTTCTCCCTGTAGGCCTATTTCCTCTTTACAGTCTTCATCTTGATTTCCTTCTGCAATGTCTTTCCTTTAACCATGTCACTCTGCCTGAAAACCGTTGTCTTCTGATTTAAGCACAGAACTTGTCAACATCAGAGATGCAGTCTGTAAGTCCTTCAATGTCCTCATGATGCGACTCTCTGTGCGAGTCTGTGAGCTGCAGAGATTCTTCTGGTTCCTGGGACCAGCATTTAATATTTCTGGTGGTTCAGGAATTCTTTTAATGATAGGGGTGTTGGTGGGAGAGACCTGGACCAGGTTGTGGTCCGAATCACCAAGGGAAGCAAGCATAGTGAATGTGTATGCATCTTTCACATTAGCATACAGTAGATCCAGAGTCTTATGTCCTTTTGTAGGACAATCGACAAACTGTTTGAAGGTTGGGAGTGTGCTGGAGAGTGAATCTTGGTTGAAGTCTCTGGACGGGAGTATGGGTCTGGGTATTTAGCTTGGAGTTTCGCAATTGCTAACGTCACACACAGTTTTGGCATGGGCAGTCGCAGGAATGTAAACAATGATGACAACCACAATAAAATCCTTCGGCAGATAGTATGGTCTTATACTCACTGCTAGGAATTCAATTAAACATTTTTGGCAATTAGACTAGATGCTACACTGAAACTAGTGACAAAACACAACTAACAACAAAAATCTACAGAGCTGCATGTAACAGGCTGCTGCGTCACCAGCACCATCTTAAAACAAAAAAAGGCTCAAGTTTAGCTGTCTGCCAAAGGCAAACCTGAGCATCCTTCTTTCAGAGAGCATTTTCTCCTGCATACCACATTAACAGTGCACCAGTGCAAACCTGTGTTTTACTCAACTTTCAAAAACATCTGTAGAATGTGGTAATGTATATTTAGATCGATCTGGTAGCCTCCTGAGACCCGAGCTTTTGTTTGCTGTACATTTTTAATTTCTCCTAGTTCGTTGGGATTATTAGGACCTGATAAGTTTAAAAACGAAGCATCGTCTTTGAACAGAGAGTAGTAATGGTAGTAGTAGTAATAATACATTAATTGATGTATTGTGCTTTTGCTACCACTAGAAGGAAGAATAGGGCTGTCCACAAACAAAGATAATAGGATTAGATATAGTGTCCACAAACGAGGACGACTGCTTTTTGTTAAGAAACATGAAGTATACACTGTAGAAAATCTAAAATGTAATGTCCACGCATGTGGACGCAGGGTCTCAAGAGGTTAAGGAAGTCAGTTTTTATGTGAAATGTGACAATAGGTTCGTGAGACAGGAAAAACAACCACTCAGAAATAAGTATGTTCAAGTGTTAGCATGTACATTTACACAGCCTGTTAAATATCAGTTTACACAAACGCTTGCCTAATAGTTTGATGAGAGCCTCTCCTCCTCCTTTGGGTCCTCCAGTGCTATCTTACCTTTACATCTGTGTCTGCTATTATGTAAGACCAAATGCAATGACTCTTCAAAAGATCAGAGCACTCTTGACCTTTGTTGCTCTTTGGCAGTTTATTGGGTGTAAGTGTGTACTTTGTCACAGAATTGGTGACCATATTATCAAAACAACACACAGTAAAGCAGTAAAAAAGAAAGAAGTAGTACTTTGTTCTTGATACCATGCCAGCATCAAATGGAGTTCAAGTCTTAGAGAGAGAGGTAGAGGCAACTGCCAAAAGCCAAACACCCTCTAGAGGATAAAAGACAGAGAGAGTGAGGGAGGGTCAGAAACAGACACAGAGAGAAACACTTTCCTAATATAGCTCGAGGAGCCCTGACACCAGACTGGGACAGGATGTTCTGACATTCAACTATTAGAAAATCTCAGAGATGAGCTCTTCCTGCTTCCCTGTTGTTTTCCCCTGTGCTCATGATATTTTTAACTCCACAAGCCCTGTTTGCTTCCTCATCCAGATAACATGACTTTTCTTCTCTCCAGCATATGATAAACAAGGAGTGAGGACAGCCCCAGAGACTTTGTGGTAAGGACACCTATCTTCCTCTTGTTCTTCCTGTCAGATGTCCAGAGCCACACAGCTACATTGTAGCACAGTGTTGGTTTATTCTAATTGAACTGATTGATTTCTTGTAGGAAATGCAGTTATGCATTGATACCTATATATCCAGAATATGAAATTAATTAATATGAGCTGCTTGATGCTTTGGTCTGTTTGAATCAGCTGATGATCTTGCATAAAATATGACAACTCTTCATTCCAAGGTTAGAAATAATCAAAGTTTATGTTTTGGTTTAAATTTTTGATTGAAATATTTTCAAGCACAGTTGTAATTTTAAAAGATTTATTTTATTTAGGAGGCCTGTGGAGGGTCAGGATTAGGATGGAGTTAAAGTGAGTCTCTTGGAAAGGGATGTATTGTTGTGTAAAAGTGTGCCTATGGAGATTGTTGGCATTTTTTGACATATTTGGACAAGCAAATACACCCCGTCTCAAATTATTATGCAAATTATATTTTTCTCAGATTTTCCTAAATGATCAATGCAAATGACAGTCAGTATTTTTTTCTTTTTTTTTTCTAACTTTATTTTTCCAAATGTGCATCACCACTGTGCAACAACTTGTATATACACACAACAGACCAAAAACAGAAAGGCTAAACCACCAAATGAAAATACATTTACACAAGTTCACAGTTGCATATATATAATACACCCCATCTCAAATTATGCAAATTGTATTTAAGTGTCTTGAAGACTTAATTTTTTGTTTTTCAATTAAACTTATGGATGGTATTGTGTCTCAGGACTCTGTGGATCACTGACATCAATCTCACACTCCTATGATAATTAGTTTGCCAGGTTTGCACATTTTAAGGAAAACTACTTCAGAAGACTGTTTCACATTATTATGCAGGCCACAGGTTTCAAGCAATATGGGAAAGAGAAAAGATCTTCCTGCTGCATCAAATTGTGCAATGCCTTGCACAAAGTATGACAACATTTAATTTTTCACAAAAAACCCCCCAAAAAACGCAAGATCATTGTGTTTGTCCAGATAAAGGTGTAATGAGGAGGGTTTCTGCTGGACGAATTCATCTGATTAAGACAGAAGCTGCTAAAATGCCCTTACAAAACAAGAAAGAGGTATTTGAAGCTGCTGCTGCCTCTGGCTAAGCATGAGATAATTGTCATTGTTCTGCATGAAGAGGATTTTGCTGTAGAAAGCACAGTTCTTCTTTTTGTACCATGGAAGAAAGAGGCCAGTCAGAAACTGTACTTTGTTGAGGTCACTTTCACACCTTCAGGGACCCTCAAGAGCCCTTCCTGTCCTCCCCCCATAATTCTGGCCCTAAACATGACTCCACCACCTCCTTACTGATGTTGCAGCCTTGTGAGGACATGGTGTCTATCCACCAACCATCCACTGCTCCATCCATCTGGACCATCCAGGGTTGCATGGTACTCATCAGTAAACAGGACTGTTTGAAAATTAGTCTTCATGTATTTCTGGTCCCCTTCAACAGTTTCAGCTTGTGAGCATTGGTTAGAGGTGGCAAATAGTAAGTTTACGGACAACTGCAAACCTCTAGAGGATCCTACAGCTTGAGGTTGGTGAGACTCCAGAGCCACCAGCAGCTTCAAATACTTGTTTGCTGTTTTCTAATGGCATTTTAGCAGCTGCTGTCTTGATCTGATGAATTTGTCCAGCAGAAACCTTCCTCATTAAAGACAAACCTGTCTGTGCTCTGAATCAGCTACAAATCTATTCATAGCACAATGATCTTGCTTAAGTTTTCATGAAAAATCAAATGTTTTCATACCTCATGCAAGACATTGCACAATTTGATGCTTTTTGACAGGAGACATCTTTTTTCTTTCCCATGTTGCTTGGAACCTGTGGCCTGCTTAATAATGTGACAGCCTTTTACTTTAGTTTTTAGTTTAATTTATTTTTGCACAATTAAAATAGATAAAAAGACAAAATAAAATATAGTGAAATGCAGTGCAGGAAGAGGCAAAAAGCCCAGAGTTCTTATTTAAAGCCTCCACCTAATAAAATATTTGCAAGATTATGAAAAATCAAACATACAAGAAAATACATAAGACATAGAAAACGAAAGTGACAAAATACAAAATACGGAACAGGTTAAAGCATGAACAACATACATAAGGAGCAGCTATTAGGAGTCAGTTAAATCTTTCCTCAGACACTTTAAAGAGATGCAGGTTTTTGACAGGTGGAAGAAATCATTCCATAGTTTTGAAAAATCTTCTTGAAAACTGTCGGCGGCAAGTTAGAAATTTTGGAAGATGAAGAGCTGAAGATTTCCGAGTTGAGTGTGAATGTAACTGAAATAGGCTGTGAACTGCTTAGGAATATTAGCTTCACTGAAAATTATTTTGTAGGTAAAAACACATATTTGAAAAATGCTGATATCATTAATAGTGAGAATTTGAAGACTTTGAAATAAAGCGGCAGATGATGTGGTTGCCATCCTAACAAAGTGTTTCTGCAGGACCAAAATTTTATGAAGAGTAGTTGGAAAAGTACTCACCCTAGCAATGTAACAATATGAAAGGTAGGGATAAATCAAACTGATCCTCTTTATTTTCCCAAGGATTTTTTTTGCTTACCCAATCAGTTTGTACTTTCCAGTTCGAACCTTCACCAACAAAAATGCCCAAAAACTTTGTGCTGGACACCTGAGGCATCTCAACAGAGTCAATTATAATTTTAGATAAATCCTTAGAAAGTGTTTTTTCCCACTGAAATTGATAAAGATAGATGTCCTAATATTAAAAGATTTAGTCTGAACCACATAGCATAATCAGTTCAGCCAGCATTAGCGTCCTTCAAAAGTGATTCCAAATTTGAATTAGTAAGAACGAGGGATGTATCATCAGCAAACATTATTGGGCAAAGGACATTAGAAACATTAGACAAATCATTTATAAAGATGAGAAATAATAATGGTCCTAGGATGGACCCCTGTGCAACCCCACAAGCTAATCTAGCTTTGCTGGAACAGCAACACTTAACATAAACCAACCAACTTCTATCAATGACATAATTAGCTAACCATTTGTATGTAACATCATGAAAACCCTATTTATATAATTTTGCTAGTAAAATGTGATGGTTTGTCATATCAAAAGCTTTAGAAAAGTCAATGAAAATACTATAGTATACTCATTGTTTTCAAGTGCACAGTTAACTTTGTCAATCAAGTGAAGCACAGCCATGTAAGTGGAATGATGTTTTCGAAAACCAAACTGATGTTTGTAGAGAATGAAATTTGAATCTAAATGAGAAAGTATTTGTTTATGTACAAGTTTTTCTAAGATTTTTGAAAAACATGGTGAAATGGATATAGGTCTATAGTTGTTAAAGCAACATGGGTCATCTGATTTGAACAGAGGTATAACTCTGGCAACTTTTAAATCTTCAGGTACAATGCCTGTTTTTAAAGACAATGAAAAGATGTGAACCAACAGCTGTAATATGGACTGTTTCACCTGTTTGACAAGGTATACAGAAATATTATCATGAACAGCTGATGGTGATTTGAATTCATCAATTATGTCACTTATTTCATCAATATCAGGAGGCTTAAAAGAGGAAATAAAAGGAAAATTTCTTGGAATTACATCCAATGGATTACCATGGCAGGGAGGAATTTTGTTTGCTAATTCACAACCAATGTTAACAAAAAAGTCATCACATTTTTGAGCTATATCGAAGGTAGAGAATCGGTAAGAGAATTTTGACCACCCAAAAAGATTGAAGGTAACTCTGACGTACTCTTTTCTCTTTGCAGCAACTGGTTAATGACTTTCCATGTGGTTTTATTATCCTTTGAACACCTCATAAATTCTTCACTTAATTATTTATTTTTTGCAAATCTAACTGACTGTGTATATTTATTTCTATATTTATATAACACTATGGGGGAGAGGAGTGGGATTTCTTGATAGAATTATCAATTGGAAAATATTATTTGAAGCTAAAGCTTATAGCCTTCATAAACTTTTGATAAGCAAAGTTGGCATTATTTTCCTGATATATATCTTTCCATGACATACTGGCTAGCATACCTTTAAATTTAGAAACATTTGACTTACTCAATAATCTTTTGTACATTGTTTTCCTGTTTGGCTCTAACAGCCTTGATTATCGAGTACCGGAATATGGGGAAATGATCTGACAAATCTGAATACAAAATCCCAGATTTCATCCCTTTACGCAGAGAGTTGGTCAAGATGTTGTCAAAGTTGCTGAATTTCCATGAACCAGTGTGGGGTTATGAATTAGAGGAAAAAAGTAACTAGAATAGAGAACATTAAGAAAATCCCCTCTGAGGGTCTCTGATTTATGATTAAAGAGGTTTATGTTGAAATCTCCTAGAATATCACAGAGTTTTCCTTCCTTGTTTATCAGATCAAGAGAATGTAACTAACTGCTATTAAAATCTTTGATGGCAGAGTCAGGTGGGTGATAAATGACACCAACAATAATATTCTGTCCACTAGAGAGACAAAAGAGCTCTACAAACTCTGATTCCAAATCAACTTCATCAGATTTCAGAGAGGGATCAGTCCTGATTCTAAACTCATAATCATCATGAATAAACAAAGACACTCCACCTCCAGATCTATTCACCCTGATGTTGTGAACCACATTGTAATTGGGCAATTTATACATTTCTTTAGATGCTTCTGTGAACCATGTTTCTGATAAAGCTATTACATAAAATTCATATTGAAGGGAAGATAAAAAATGAATGAATTTGTCATAGTTGCTGGAAAAACGTTTTATATTCAGATGAAATGTAGAAAATATATGAGGAGGTAGAGACATGCGTAAATCATTAAACTGTGTTTCATTATAATACCCACAAAGGTTAGAAACATCAAATGATGAAAAAAAAAAAAAATGTTGGTCTGGGTCAAGATCAAAATTGTAAAAATCAGTTATAGAGGGATCAAAAAGCTTAAAAGTATGACCTTCAAAATCAGATATATTGTGAACCATAAGATATGAAAAGAATAATGTAAGATTTAGTAAACAAAGTACTGTATACATTCCTAATGGTGGAGACCAATGAGCCAGACTTTGAGTATTGGCTTTGTTGAGCTGGCTGTTCAGCAGGTGGATGGACAATAAGTTTGTCATATTTCAAATATGCAATATCACTTCTCTTACGAGCCTCCTTCATTGCAGGGGGTAGTTCTTTCCTTTTTTGCTGAGCAGCTTCAGGAAAGTCCTCATTAATGAAGACGCCTGAGCCCTTCAAGTTTTTAGCTTTATCCAAGACAGTAAGTTTGTCCTTCATCCGCAGAAATCTGACCACAACTTTGTAAGGGTCGAGGCCTTCCTGATGGGGACACTGACTTCCCAGCCCGATGAGCCCAGTCCAACTCTGTGTTCAGAAGATCCAGTTTAAGTTTTTTTTCTGAAAAGATTTCTCACTTTTTCTTCAGATTCAGACCCATTTTCTCTCCCAGACTCTTCAATGCCATCTACAACAATATTATGGCGCCTTGACTGGCCCAGATATCCTGTCTTGTCTGAGACTGAGATCAAACTTCTACAAATTGTGTCAAAATCAGACCTGGTTTAATTACAATTTTTGATCCAAGTTTTACAAGAGTCTTTAAAATCATCAAAGTCCTTCTGAGTCATTTTTAGACTCACCTTAAAATCATAGACTTGCTTTGACAGATCGTCAATTCTCTTGTTTGAAGAATCAACTATGATCTACTCACAGGTTTTGAAGCTTTTTTCCTGTTGCTCAAGCAAAGTTCTGTAGAAATCCTTTTGCTGGTCCAACAATTCTCGTACTTGAGCCATAGTGACATATTCTTCAATGATGATGTTTGAAGCTTTAAGAGGCAACCATGTCCTGAAGTGTCAAAATAGAACCAAAACTCTCATGGCAATGCCCACAATTTTTCAATGATAAGTTAGTTTAAAGTCTGCTGATTCAAGCAGCAGCCAAAATTTTGAGTGTTATGTAATATTCCTCAGATTTTTGCTGGATAGAGAATCAGCAACTGGTTCAGAGAAACCCACAGTCTTCTGAAGTAGTTTTCCTTAAAATGTGCAAACCTGGCAAACTAATAATCATAGGTGTCTGAGATTAATATCAGTGATCCACAGAGCCCTGAGACACAATACCATCCATAAGTTTAATTGAAAAATAAAAAATTAAGTCTTTATGACACTAAATACAATTTGCATAATTATTTGAGACAGGGTGTATATGATCCTTGTTGAAACTGTTGCCTTCAGATGAAATTTATCCAACCACAAGGTAATTAGATTTTGAATAATATTTTCACCTTAAACACTAATACAAGAGCCCT
Source organism: Pseudochromis fuscus (assembly GCA_900323345.1). Classification (NCBI taxonomy): domain Eukaryota; kingdom Metazoa; phylum Chordata; class Actinopteri; family Pseudochromidae; genus Pseudochromis; species Pseudochromis fuscus. The sequence goes on along the minus strand of OOFC01040915.1, from coordinate 4,554 downwards.
CAGTAATTGGCCTCCGTTGCTCATAGACATAAGCTGTAAGTGTACAACAGTTTATAACATCAACTTGCTGAGATTTTTGTCCACTCATGCTTAACATTTTGCTCGGGGCATTTGAGGGTTTTCTTGCATCTATATTTGTATCAAATTTCACATTAAATGGAATTTGAATATAAGCGTTCAGTAGGCAATGTGTTGCTAGGCTCATGTTGAAAGATTCACTTCTAATTCAGCGTTAATTAGACAAATGGCCATGTATTATCACACACTATAACATGTTTGCAGTGACTCTCCGCATTATCTTCATCTATCCAGAGCACATTATTCAGAACGTATTGGTCTTTGCCAATATGTTATTGCCAAATTGGAGTTTTGCTCAGAGTTGTTCATTAGGTTTCTGATTGTAAACATGCACTTTGAACCCTGTGACAGGACTTTGGTGTTCTTTAGGCTTTGTAAAACTTGTCTGCAAGATATTTTTGTAATCATTATTTCTTGCCAAACTTACAGGCAAAACTTTTTGAAGGCGTAGCGTAGCTCCTTGGAACAACACAAGTTTGATATCAAAGAAATGCACAGATTCTATGTATCAGTTTGCACTGAGGTTGCAATCATTGGTACGTATATGAACCTCTGATTCTAATGGATTCGAAGGTGTTACTTTTTTCCACGTGACAAATGCTTTTTGACAAGGACTACAAACTGTCCCTTTTGCTCAAGTATCTCACCTACCTTGGACTGTAGACACTGTTTCAAAGAGGATCCATCACTGGATGCTCAAGTATCTTGAACGAGATAACAGTTTCGTTTGGATGCACTTTATTTTTTCACATAAATAAAAAGGACAGAGTTATTATATAACATCCACTTGACGCAGACAGTGAGTTGTCATAAAGTCATTGACTATAGTTATACAAAACGCACCATCAATTTGAATAGACCTGATAACTCTGTGTTCAAGAGTTATAAGTAAAAGTTTCCATGATGTGCTGTATTGAATGTTATTAATGTTACAAAGATATAATTTGACCTTCTTTCTGGTATGTATTTTCTAATAAAATAATGCTGTGATGTGTCTTTGACAGACAGTTGTAAATTCAGATTGTTATAACAGCTTCTAGACATCAACAGATACATAACTACAAGACATATTCACCAGAAAAATAAGCATCTCTCATCTCACAAGCCTTTCTCTGCACAAAACACTGCAGAGTTTGCATAGAAAGCGAAAGGATCAGAGCAAAGTTATTACAAAGCTTGACAGGGTTACAGAAATATGAATCAGGTAAGAGCCCAGGTGTAGGTATGAAACAGGACAGACAGGGTTCTCATCAACAAAGACCAGCAGCAAAATGTGTATTCAGTGAAACTTTTATTCACTGCACAGCTTTGAGATTCCAATAAGGTGATATCAGTTATCAGGCAGGGAACTCAATTTTAAACAATTACTCAAGCCTTGGTGCATGATTAAAAGAATAAGTGGGGTGGAGTGGATTGAGTCCAGCTCTCAGTAGGTGGAACAGCTTCAGCTCAGCAACATCAGGTCACTCTGGATCACTCAGGTTAGACACAGACTGACACACACAGACACACACAGACACACACACAGTTCCTAAAATAACTAGGATTGTAGGATTTTAAAACCCTGGTCACTTCCTGTTACTGTGTTGACACTGCTTAATGAAAGGATGCAGTTTCTGCTGCACAAGTACAGACACAGCCAGGACTGAGACCAGACTGTCAAACAACAAGAAAAATCATAAATAAGTACAATGCTGTTCAAAGTAACACCTCCTCTGGGCTTACCTCCTCCTACTACTGCTATTGCAACATTGATGAACTTGCAGTTTAGATGATGGACGGATGTTTAAAATAATTACAATACAACATGCAACAACCCTGTCTATGAAGTATGGCTTTTGTACACAGTCAAAATATGCTCAGGTGGTTTTCGACACATACATTTCAGATTGAACAGTTTAAAGAGTGTATAGCAGTGACACCACCGAGTTCTGAGCAATACTTTACAGCCCTTTTTACTGTTGGCAGTGTGATGGATATACACAACCTATGGAATGATGATCCAGAGGAGCTTCTCTTGGACCTGGGCTTTGGCTGTGATGAACCTGACCTCTCTGGACGCATTCCAGCTCGATTCATCAATTATCAGTCTCAGGCAAGAGGAATAAACCTCCAGGTGTTTCTGGAGGCCCAGAAGAATCGACTGGACCTGGAGAACCCAGATGTCAGCAGTGAGTTTAAATCTTTGCTATGACTGGTGTTAAACATACAGTATAAAGCACTTCCAACAAGTGAGAGGCAAGATAACTGTTGTCACTTGTTTAGTGTAGTCTGGTCCTCTATCCTGATTCTAAAAAATGTTGGAAGCTGACTGCAGGTATTGGTTCTTATTAGACAAGAGCATTAGTGAGGTTCAGAAAAGTGCAACTAAAAGGATCCCAGTACAGACAGGGAGTGTTACGATCAGCTGTGTTTGTGCTTAAGTTTGAGACATTATGTTAATGTGTGTCGTAGTTGGAGGTAGGATTATGTTTTAGTGGGGTGTAACCATAGACTCTATAAAAATGGATAAAGCAACCATAACTCAAAAATGAGGCCAATGCGAAAGTGCAAGAAAATTACAAAATTGACTTCATTTTTTTTTTTTAAATCTGCATTTTCAATTATGAAAAGCAATCCAATCATTATTTCCACAAGTCAAGTCACAAGTCAATGATGCCATTAGCAAAAGCTAATTCCTCTAATCAGTAATCTGGTAGTCTATCTGAAAAAAAAAAATCTTGTCTGTCTGGATCTGGAAGTCCCAAAGGATCTTGGCACGCTCGTTCTCCATCACCTTTGGGGGCGTCTCCCCTCTTGACCCTGGGACCTTCAGTCCATACTCAGTACAGACGTTCCTGTACACAATGCTGCTACCTGGTTGTGTCGCTCCAGGTACACTTTACCTGCCTACCTGTGATGTGCTGCACTGTCTCAGGGGCTTCTTTGTATAGTCTGCACCTGGGGTCCTGTCTGGTGTGGTAGACCCTGGCCTCTATGGTTCATGTGTTTAGGGCCTGTTCTTGTGCAGCCATGATCAGAGCCTCTGTGCTGTCTTTCAGTCCAGCCTTTTCCAGCCACTGGTATGTTCCCTCGATGTCAGCCACTTCTTCCATCTGTCAGTGGTACATGCCATGCAGGGGTTTGTCCTTCTGTGATGGCTCTTCAGGTTCCTCCTCCTCCCTATCGGGTTTCTGTTGCCTGAGGCATTCACTCAGCAGTTCGTTGTTAGGGGCCATCTTCTCCACGTATTAATGTAAACAAATTCATTTCGCCTTGAATTTGATTAATTTATCTCAGACAATTTCACTAGTGTTTTAAGGTTTTCAAATACCTTTTTTCCTTGTTGACTGTTTCAACGAATCTCTTCCATCTTCTTCAGAACCTCATCCAGATGTTGAGTGGTGACATGCCTTATCAGCTGATGTTACTGAGCAGGGTCCACCAGATGTGGGACAGGTTGTAGGCTCCCTCATACCTGTTCATCGTCTTGGGGGCACATTTCCTAATCTCCACTGCTTCCATTACTCAACATCGGAAGCGCTTGGAGCGCTGTCTTGGAGGGGGAGCGATCAGACAGCAGGAGGCGTGGTCCACCTGTCAGATCTGACAGGTGGCCCACGCCTCAGTAACATCAGCTGATAAGGCATGTCACCACACGACATCTGGATGACGCTCTGAAGAACACGGAAGAGAGTCGTTGAAACGGTCAACAAGGAAAAAAAGGTATTTGAAAACCTTAAAACACTAGTGAAGTCGCCTGAGATAAATGAATCAAAGTAAGTTCTGCACGTATTCCCGGAGGCCAACTGTTTCCTCCTGGATCGTGGCTCTGTCACTTCTCATCCGTCAGCCCCCCTCTTTTTGCTTCATGTATAGTCTCAGGATGCTGGACTTAGGGTGAAACCCTAACCCCTTCAGTTGTGATCATCTTCCCTCTTCTAGCTACCATTCGTCCACACTTCTCTATTCTGAATGACATCTCGATGTCATTGCTGTAGATCCTTGTGAGGTGAATCAGGGAGTCAATGTCACGCTCATTCTTGGCGTACAGCTTGATGTCATCCATGTACAGGAGGTGGTTGATGGTCGTTCCACTTCAGAACCGGTAGCCAAAGCCACTCTTGTTGATGATCTGGCTGAGGGGGTTCAGGCCTATGTAGAACAGCAGGGGGGACAGAGCATCTCATTGGTATATGCTGCATTTGACACTCACCTCTGTCACTGGCTTTGAGTTGACCTCCAGAGTTGTCTTCCACAGCTTCATCGAGTTCTGGATGAAGCTTCTTAGTGTCCTGTTGATGTTGTACAGCTTCAGACACTCCAGTATCCAAGTGTGCAGCATTGAGTCATAGGCTTTCTGGTAGTCAATCCAGGCCGTGCACAGGTTGGTGTTCCTGGTCTTACAGTCTCCTGCAGTTGTCCTGTTGACCAGTAGTTGGTGCTTGGCTCCTCTGGTGTTATTAGCAATTCCTTTCTGTGCTTTGCTCATGTATT
>OOFC01040914.1:0-25354 GCA_900323345.1 Pseudochromis fuscus | reverse complement strand
GCCCTAAACACACGATCCATAGAGGCCAGGGTCTACCACACCAGACAGGACCCCAGGTCTACCACACCAGACAGGACCCCAGGTGCAGACTGTGCAAAGAAGCCCCTGAGACAGTGCAGCACATCACAGCGGGCTGCAAGATCCTGACAGGTAAAGCAAACCTGGAGCCACACAACCAGGTAGCAGCATTGTGTACAGGGACATCTGTACTGAGTATGGACTGAAAGTCCTAGGGTCGAGATGGGAGATGCCCCCAAAGGTGATGGAGAACGAGCGTACCAAGATCCTGTGGGACTTTCAGATCCAGACTGACAAGATGGTAAATGGCCAATCAGCCGGACATAGTGGTGGTGGACAAACAGCAGAGGACTGCGGTAGTGGTAGATGTTGCGATCCCAAGTGACAGCAACATCAAGAAGAAGGAACATGAGAAGCTGGAGAAATACCAAGGTCTCAGAGAGGAGTTAGAGAAGATGTGGGGGGTGAAGGCGTCAGTGGTGCCAGTGGTGATCGGGGTACTAGGGGCAGTAACCCCCAAGCTGGGTGGATGGCTCCAACAGATACCAGGAGCACCATCTGAGACCTCGGTCCAGAAGAGCGCAATCCTAGGAACAGCAAAGATCCTGCGCAGAACCCTCAGGCTCCCAGGACTCTGGTAGAGGACCCAAGCTTGAGAGGATACACAAGACCGCCCAGGAGGGCGAGAGCACAGTTTTTTTTAATATATATATACCAAGGAAGAGTGACCTGGCCAAGATGGGAGCACAAAATAAATAAATAAAACAGAGCAGTCATAGCAACCACACAAAACACAAAATACATTCACACACTACTGAGACACAGTAGTGGGATTACTTGATTACAAAGTGCCTCCACAAGATCCAATTGAGTCTTTTATGATTGACATAAATTCCCCCAGAGTTACAAGATGTGTCAATTTGCAGTCCCTCTGCACATGGCTCCAGGTAGAGGGGCAGAAAATCTAAAAGCCTTTTTGTCCAGTTCAGTTCGAACTCTCAGGACCTGCATCTGCATAGTGTCCTCAGAGCGGAGCCATACTGACTGAGGGATCTACACATATAAGTAGGGAGAAGTCCAAGACTAGATCTGTAAATAAAAGTCAGCCAGTGAGAGAGTCTACCAACATACAAAGATGGACAATGTGCGTCAACACACTGGAGGTCTGGAGGAGGATTTAAAAAAAAAATTATTTTCATTATTTTTGACAGTAACTTATGTATGTGTGATTGAACATCTGTGTTAATGTATTTGCTACCAGACATTTGAATTTCTCCTAATGGGGACAAATAAAGTTTTATCTATCTATCTATCAATATATAAGGAACAATGATGTACATGAAACCTGCAACCAGTTATAAAACACAAAGGACAGTGGTATATAGTGGTGGACAGTAACAGAGTACATTTACTTAAGTACATTTTTTAAATATCTGTATTTCACTTGAGTATTTGTTTTTTGGAAACTTTAACTCCTCTACATTTCAAAGACAAATATTGTACTTTCGACTCCACTACATTTCTAGGAAGCTTGTAGTTACTTTAAGTACAGTCTATGCTGGTGACGTGAAATTTGAGGACAATAAAGTAAAGCAGAACAGTCAAAGTATTATTCACACTCTGCAGGAAGGAGTTTTCTTTTCGAAGCGCTTTCAGCTTAAAATACCACATTAACAGGAAGCAGAAGTTAGCTGGGGATTGACTCAGGCACTGAGGAAATAATTCAGCAATGTACTGATATTAGAAAATGTACTTTTACTTTGTACTTTTGAATACTAAAGTATTTTTAAATGCATATACTTTTGAATACTTCAATATTTTTAAAGTAAGTGCCTTAACTCAAGTAAAATTTTGACTAAGCAACTTTTACTTGTAGTTGAGTAAGATTTGACCATGAGTATCAGTACTTTGAGGTGAGTACTTTGTCCACCACTGGATATAGTATCCAGCTTCTTTAAAAACTTTTAGGAGTGTTTATAAAAAGTAGGTCTCCATAGACCAACAAGGGTAAAAAGTTGTGGTGATCAAATGTTTTCTGACCTTCAGTGAGACACATGATTTATTTATTTGTGATTAACAGTAAGTAAAGAAAGTAAAAGTACACAGAATGGTAACAAAACATCATTATAACATAATGAGCTGCAAAGAAGTGAATACCCACTTTTTATAAATACTGGTAATACCATCTCATCTGTGTCACCCTCACTTTGATGAAGGTCACCTAAACCAATATGACTAAAAAAAAAACACAGTCAGGGTGCTACCTAGTCTCTCTGCCATGGACGCTGTTTTTAATTGGACCGCCTCCAGGCAGAAAAAAACCTGTTTCTATTCTGTTTGTTTCCAAGCAGCAGTTTTCTGGTGAACTCTGAAGACATCATCAGTAATTCACAATGACGCACATGTGTAGGGTTATCAGTGACAGCATGTACCTCACTGAGTACTTGCTTTTTCTATAGAGGTGCACAACCAACCTAGTACCCCTTTTCCACCAAACAGGTTCCAGGGCCAGTTCCTGACTTAGCCCCAGTTTGTTGTGTTTCCACCGCTGTGAGAACCGGCTCCAGCTGCTTAAACTGGGGCCACCTCTGGCCCCACTTCTTTGCTGGGCCAGACTTAGAACCGATTAAGCAGCGACTACACCAGGAGCTGGAGGAGCGACGGTGGAAACATAACTAGTGATAGTAGAAGAGTAAAGCAATGAAAATACGGGTTTGTCTCTGGATCTCAGTGTAGATGTAAAACCAGGAACAGCACTTGTATGCACACGATAACTCCTCCATTTAAACATTACAGTGAGGGTGCGCGGACATCGTGATTTCCCAAAACTGAATAAATTCCACACGTAGCAATGCAACACTGCTTTGTTAACTCAATCATGTTGTAACTAGAATATCCACTGAAAAAAATATTTTTTTCGTGGACTGATAGTAACAGGGTAACAGTAGTTTGTTAACAGCAGCTAGCTTGCTAGCGGCCGGTTGTTGTAGAACCAGCTACTATGCAGTGACGTACTGACGTTTTACGGTGACGTGGCCCCAACTTTGCTCCTTGCCAGTGGAAAAACAAACTGGTTCATAGGAGAAACAGGATCTGAACCAACTAACCACCATGTGATGTGATGTTAAAAAAAAAAAGGTCAGTGTAGTATGACGTCAAAAAACAGTACAGTATATAGTATAGTACAGACATCAAAATACAGTCAGCGTACAGTATGAGGTAAAAAAAAAAGGTTATAGTATAGTATAAAAAAGGTCATACAATAGTATGACGTTAAAAAAAGGTCATAGTATAGTATGACATAAAAACAGTTGTAGGACAGCATGTCGTCAAAAAAGGTCATAGTATAATACACTAAAAGAAAAAACTCTTAGTCCTGTATGTGAAGCCAGAAATAAATGTCATGTCTACTATGCCCGTCATAAATGTCAAAGTGTCCTCAGGTCTCTCACTCTTTTCAAGAATTAGTTTCTAGGATATTTTGTGTGACACCTGGATTACACAGCTGCCTGTACAACATGCTGCAGCAGCTACTGTAAACTGAAGCATCAGATCAGTGTGAACAACTGCTCTGCTGCAGGACCAGTGCAAACCTTCAGCAGGAAGAAGAATCAGCAGCTCTCTGACAGATGGTCTGAACCCCACAGAGTCCTGATCCCAACATCACTGAGTCCTGGACTTACATGAAGACACAGAATCCACAGAAGAGCTTCTACAACCTCTGTGTCATCTGTCCACACACACTAAACATGGTGGAGTTTAAAAGACAAAGGGACCAAACTCAGAGTATTTCTCTCAGTATGTTTCACAGCTTAAACCTTAAGTCTGTCTGAAAAGCATATTCAGCTTTGTGAAAATGTTATTTTACTAATAAAAGCAAAACCCTGGTCCATGTATCATGGTAGATTTTATTGAGAAAGGTTTGGTCCGGGTGGGAAATACGCTGAATTGGTACTTTTTGTGTTTTCAGACATTTTAACCACTGAGTGGAGGCAGCTTGTTTGATCAGGTCCAGGTTTGACAGGTGTAAGTGTTTGGTTTTTACTATGTTGTCTGAATGGAGAATTTTTTTATTTCATAAAAAGATCTCATGCTCTGCACTTATCCAAAGATGACAATACCAGAGAGGTTACGTTTTACTTCACTCTCAATAACCAGGAGTTCTGCAGGAAAAGAGTCTAAAATAAAAATGTTAGGACATCTAGAAGAAGGATATTTTCCTCCCACAGTCCTTGATGATTTTTACTCAGAATTGGGGTTTGGATTCTTCACTTCAATAAAACATTTGTGCCATAAAAGAAAAACACTGCTACACAGATAATGTAAAACACAATAACCTGACAAAGGTCTTTCACTAAAAGCTCTGCACTTTTTCACTGAATTTAAAACTAGCAATACTAATACAGTTTAACGTCGTCTGACCTTCACACCCAAAACTTTGAACATTTCAGTTTCCTGTAGTTCTGCTCATCTGTTGTTACCAACGTGCAAAATCAACTGTTTTTACTTTCTAACTAGAAAATGGTGAATTGAAGTCAATTGAAACCAGAGTTTACTGGGGCCAGCATCTAGTGGCTGTTAACAGTATTGCACTTTTGTACCTCCACATTGGCCTCATTATTAAGACCCAGTTGCTTCATCCATTTCCATATACTCTGGTTTAATAATTAAAATTCTTTGCCATTGACATTAATAATTAATCTTACACCGCGTGAATGAACCTTTCTCTTGGTTCATTTTGTGATCTATGAATATCAAGATTAAACACTGCATTTCATAGCTGCATGTTACATATACTGTATTAAATTTCACAAAAAAAACGAAATTGTGACCAGTAAATTTGTTTGTTTGTTTTTAAGATAAAATTAAAATGTAACAGTTAAATGAGAATTATGAAGATAACTGTGGCTCCTCTGTTTATCCTGCTGGTGCTGAGGTTTGCGATTTTTCTTAATTTCACATTTATTCTGCTGCTTTTCTGTATGACTTGTTTTTTTTTAGATCATAGTCTTGAACAATTTCTGCAGCCACATCCAACATGATACAGTAAGAAAAAAAAAAACACGGCTGTAATGAAGTGCTCATAAACATTTAATATGGCCTGCCATATAAATAAATGTTCCATTTCACATTAAATGACTGTTAAGCATAGAGCGGCTGCGCTTTGCCAAAATCTGACATAAACTACATCGTTGCCTCCTCAAATCACCGTTTATATGGTTTCAAGCTCCCCTCATGAAAACACGTGGACCAGAGTGAAACTACAGACTCGACAGGAAGCAACAACACTGCTGTTTGTAAGTGCGTTACATTATGAAGGTCACCCTGACAACGCACATTTACACCGACTGCATCAGTGTCGCAAACATGCATACTTCATGACTCCAATTACGGTTGACATGAATGAAGCAGATACTTCATTTACATTGGAGATGTATGGTGGAGCTTTTCAGCGCCAGTGGACATCCATCAGTTTGAAAGTGGTTAGAGTGACAGCTGAGTGTGGGAAGTACCACAGTGACGACACTTAGAGAACAACACAAACACTCCTCTGCCTCCGAGTGAACACTTTTAACTGCACATACACATTAGCATCACAAAGCAAATCCGCACATTACTTACAGAAGCATACGGTCAAACAGCAGCTCCTGATGTGGACAGATGCTCATCACTGGGAAGCAACAAGAGTCTCACAAGGAAAGAAAAATACTCAAAAATCCCTTTTCACGTCGCTGTGGTACACGACTCACGTTTCTTTAAGCCTGAGTGAGTGTCTGCGTTTAACTAAATTGAGTCTTCAATATAAACCTAACTGATTGATTGGAAAATAATTTCTCCATCTTGGTCAACATCAGATGAAAAGCACTCAGACTGGTTAATACGAAGAGTGAGGAGGAGGAGGTGGAGTAATCATGAAACTGTAAATTACTGAATATAAATGTCCATCAGAGCAGCTGATTTACACAGCATTTTGTAGCGAGGGGGAAAAAAACAACATGCAATTTATTTTAAGTTGAGGTTTAATGTGAAAAACAACTGCAGCAGAGCGAAGAGAAAATAAAGAAGTTTGTTTGTTTTCCTCTTGAAATTAAAGACTGTGAAGGAGTGACCAGAGGTTGTTATTGCAAAAGAAAAATGGCCACTATAGCAGAGCTGGACCCACTTACCATTCAAACTGTTTTTAAATGAGACATGGCAGGAGGACTTTTATTCTGTAATCATGGAGAGCAGCGGTCCCCAACCGTTTTTGCACCACGGACCGGTTTAATGTAGGCATTATTTTTCACGGACCGGCCTTCAAGGTGTGGCAGATAAATACAGCGAAAATAAAATAACACGACCAGCATAAAAAGTTGTCCTCTTACCTTTTGCAAAGAAGCTCTCCAAAGACGTTTGTATTTTACCCATTTTCGCTAGTTTGCGGGCTTATGTTTTGGCTAACGTATCTCACGTGACCGAGAAGAAGAGAATCCGGTAGTTCTTTTCAAAATAAAATGTCTTTCAGACTCTAATAATCAATACAACGGAAGTTATATTTTTATTAATTCTTTCTGTACCGGTCCCCGGCCCGGTGGGTGGGGAACACTGATGTAAAAAAGGCATACATTTCTATTTAGGAACAACCCTGTGATCTCATGGCAGATCCTACAGGAGCAGGTTCAATTATTCAGAATATGTGTGTGGGATTTAAAGGTAGAAATAAATAAATAAAGCAGCATCCCGCCCCTGTGGATGCCAGTCTTAATCCCAAGGTGCTTCACAGCAGTCACAAGCCTCCAAATCAAAGATGGCCCGAGCAATTTATCACTGGTGTTCATGTCCAATTACCAGAAGTTGGGATGAGAAATATGCTCTAAGGGCAATTAAGAATCCTGTCTGTCCTGTCAGCTGACTCATGGACTCTGTGAGACGCCTCTGTCTTTTAGATCCATGTCCTTTCTCTGTCTTTTTTTGTCACAAACTATTCATCGTCCTCTCTCTCTCTCTCCCTCCTGTCTGAGCTGATGAGATATAGCGACTGGGCCCACGTTGGAAAGAAAGAGGAGGAAGGAGGAGAAAGAGATCATGGGAGATATGGAAAGTGGTTGTCTGCTCTACTTGTAAGTTAAGCCTTCTGATTTCATCTCCTCTCTGTTTGTAAAGCTGTCATAGTTGAAACTACGCCCAGCAGACGTAACACCCAGATTACAGAGGACTGTTGTCAGCAAATTGTTTGCTTAGAAATGTCGATTATTCGGTGCCTTACGCAGCATCTGAGGCCGCCGACTCAAAACTGTGTCAACAACAATTAAACCATGAAATGTTGCCTTGTTTTGAAGGGATTTGTAAGAGAAAAGCAGCCATCACAGAAGTCCTTTTTCAATCAGGCAAATAGGGTTTTTCTGTGATCTCTTCTCATGTGTTACAACCACAGATACAAGACAGCCAGAAAGGAAACGAAAGAAATCTGTGATTTGATGTGAACAAAAAGCAAGAGTAGAGAAAATATCTTTTTTTCATGAACCCAAGACATGTTTCTCCTCTGAGGGGTTTAAGAAGAAAATGAATCTTAATAATTCACAGGAAGAAAGAAGGAGGATGCTTTTCAACACATGTGACGGTTGATCTAAACACATGACAGATTTCAGTGTATACAGTTTCTGTATCGTAGCACGAGCAAACGCACCACTCATCACTCTGCTTTTAGTCATTATTACTTCAGCTACCAAACATATAAAACATCTCATGCATCATTCCAGCGGTGGATTATCTTTCAAATGTTGGTTTCCTTTAAGAGATTTATTTTAACAAGCTGAGATCAGGAGCTAAACTGTGTGGGGCTCTGGCAGCCAAAGTTAATTTTATTCCATTTATAATGTTGATCTCCTCTTCTGAATTGGTAATTTATTGTTCATGCCACTTAATTTTATGCTTCCCCTCTCAACAAAATATTGCATTGCTCCCCTGTCTTCTCTTATCTCTCAGTACCAGCTGTTCACATCCTGCCCTCTGTCCTCCAGTGGACCAGCCTGTGTCCAGAATTTACCTGCCTCAGTCTCTGCAGGGCAGCAGCCTCCATCAGCTCACACTCAGACCGCTGCATCCGGGTGTACATGTATTCATCATTTCAGGGATGGGATGCTCTCTGTAAAGACTTCTGTCTGTCTGGCAGTTATTAATGACACTTTGTAACACGCTGCCAACGGGGACTTTGCAGTTATTTAGAGGTAGCAGCCGTGTTAATTAGCTGTTTTACTCGGCGACATTAGGAGAAACTTCCAAAGCAGGTTTTGTATTTGCAAGACAAGCAGTGATAATTTGGTCAATAACATGTTCCTCATGAGAAAAAAGAGCGATGTCACAAGTCCATACTCCATGCTAATTGTATAATACCTAAGGAAGAAGTTATTGAGACAAAATTCGCATTTACACTGGTACCTCCTCGCTTCGCCTCGTCCCGGATCGGCCCGCCTCCGTGTAGCTGGTCATCATTGGTGACGTCATCTTCTATGTGACACACAGGTGTAGAAAGAAGCAATGGAGGAACAACTGCTGTTTGTGACTCTCGGTCCAAGGGGCAGAATTTCGGACAGATGCCATTTCTTTTGTTGTTTGAAACACGTCTGCACAGTTTGCCGACAATTAAAAAAAATGGCGTTTACATCAGATCATGTGCCGCGTAGTGATGATGCAACGACCAATAAGATTTTAGTACCTGCTCCTACCTAACTGGGAACTTTTTTTTGCAACCGCAGGAGAGGAGGTATGAAAAGTAGTATCAGGTACCAACTTCCACATACTTTTATACCAGTGTAAATGCACCAAAACCGAGATGAGGTGAGGCGGGGTGATGCAGGGTGATGCGGCACCAGTGTAAATGTGACTAGAGGGATGGTCAAAAATCACTTATGATGAGACAATGGTAGCAGAAAACCAGTAGGGGGCAGTAACATACCTCCACTGTGTCTGTGAACCGGAGAGCAAGAAGAAGAGGGAAGCAGTAGGTACCATAGATAAACTACTGCTAGATACCACACAACCCATATCAGCCAATGGCAGTGCAAAAGTCAAAAGCGCCACCATCTTGGAAAGGTACTGGTGGGCACTGGCAAGGATGGTGGTGAATGTAATGTTCCTCTTAAAAAGGTGTGAATCAGACTTCCACATGTCCCAGTGTCAATTTGGAGGTTTTTGATATTTCTTGAAACATTTGACTTTTTGACCCTGTCGTCTTGCATCGACTGTGCGCTTGTTAGTGCAACCAAAGGCAACACAAAACTGCAACATTTTCTCAGCAGAATCAGGTTTGCAACACTGCAATTGACCATGAAGCTGTTGACAAGTACCTTTGTAAGATGGCGACGGACTTGACATATGTGGAGTAGGGTCGTGGGACATCTAGTGGTAGTATATCTATGGTAGGTACAAACTGACAGCAGTGAAATGTTTCAGCTCTTTGGGTAAAACTTCATGACATCTTCACAGCTTTTGTTGAAAATGATGATACAGTCTCCAATGACAGAGATCAGGTGTGGGTTATGCCTTGGTGGAGGTTTGTGTATTTTATTCACAAACTACTGGATGAAGCAACAAGCCCTCAAAAAGAGCCCGGAGGTATAAAAAGGTGTATTACTCACTATGGCCATTAGATGCTGCCTCCAACTGACAGTGGACCTGATTTTAGACTCTTGGAGATATTTCTCATCCAAGAGACTTCAAAAATGAATGGATGGCTACGACCTGGTTGACATCTTGGTCCCTCAGTGGATCACGATCGTGTGATTGACTCAAGAAGTAGATGATTTTCCACATTTTGAAAAGCAGTTGGGGCTGTTGTCCTGCTGAGTGATGAAACACCATCCAGTGTGTTTTGATGCTTTTGATGCACAAAGAATCCACCTGCATTCATTTATTCATTCTGTGGCTTCCTCGTTCCATCAATGTTTAAGACTCTGATTTTGTGTTTCATCAGTTTATTGAACTTGGTCCAACAGCTCTTGGAGTTTTCTCTTGAATGTTTTGTGAGCTGCAGGCTGGTCTTTCAGTCTCTGAGGTCAACCAGGAGTCTTCGTGTCGTGTTGAATCCTCTGAGCTTCTGGTCACGAAGTCTCCTCTTGATTCTTCGCAGGGAAACAGGTCATCTCTGAAAACACTCTTGACCTGCTGTGCAAACGCAAACAGCTTTTTCTTTCTTCACCATTCAAATCCTTTTCAGGTCATCCACAAGGCTCCTCACTCTACTGGGCTGTTCACCTGCTTTTTGAAAAAATGTACCCAACTGTTGACTTGGCAAACGGACTCCCCCTGATGTCTCTCTGACAGATTTTTACTTTCACTTGCATGGTCACGTCTTCATTTTTCACCGTGGCCGACGACTCAATCCCAACTGCTACTCTCTATTAACTCTGAGTCACATGTGAATTCCTTTGTGCATAAATTACTTTGAAATGACACATCTGCCAAAGAGGCGAGTGTCCAATTACTTCACAATCCTAAAAATTTGGGCACTTCATATTAAAACTGCAGCTAAGACTCAGCACTTCAATGTGTTATCCTTTATTTTATTTCAAGGCTTTACGACCAAAATTAATTCAACATTCAGCTTCAAAAAGAGCAGCAAAGTAACAACAACAATTATCTTATTAATGAGGATGTATCACATGGTTTTATATGTGGCATGAATCAGATTTGAGAGACATGTCATTGAGACGAACCTGCATTTGGCTTTTAATGATATCAATTACAGCCACGCACATTTCTAACTTTTAATGCACATTAGCAGATGGTGTTGTAAAATGACTCAGCCTTTTGGGCCTTTTACAGTACAGCTTAAAAATTTTAATGGAAAAAATAAAATACCATTTATGCATTAGGATGAAAACAACTGTGGGTAAAACTATTCATCATAAGTTTGCTGCTAATCAAGAGTTCAACATGGCTCCTTTTTTTTCCCACTCTGTAATTTAATCAAGAGTTAGTTTTATAACGGAGTCATTTTTGGATCTGACCCTCATTAGAGGCCGTTATCAAATTCAATCAAAAATCGAGTTTTTGTGCATAAATGTTTGATCTGCGTGAAATTAATGCTCTATTTAAATGCGACGAATTTCCAATTCAATATGGTTTAAAACACATGGTGGATATTGAAAATCATGGTCGAGATTTAGCTTTTATGGAGACACTCACCTGTGTGTTCACCCCTTTAACAATTCAGGCAATATATGTTAATTAAAAGCTTAAACTATCCACTTCTTTCATATTTTACTAAAACATCTGTGGAGTCTACAGAATGACTCAAAGATCAAAATGTGTAAAAAGTAACAAATTAATAAACAGACTCTACAGCAGTGGTCCCCAACCACCGGTACCGGTCCGTGGGGGAGGTTGTTACCGGGCTGCACAGAAAGAAATAATAAAAATATAACTTCCGTTGCATTGATTATTAGAGTCTGAAAGACATTTTATTTTGAAAGGAACGACCGGATTCTCTTCAACTTGTCTCGGTCGCGTGATAAAAGGTATAACGTCAGATACGTTAGCTAAAAAATACGCTCGCAAACTAGCGAAAATAATAAAATACAAACGTCTTTGGAGAGCTTCTTTGCAAAGGGTAAGAGGACAACTTAACATTTGTTTGTATACCAGTTGTGTTATTTTATTTTTGCTGTATTTATCTGCCACACCTTGAAGGCCGGACCGTGAAAATAATGCCTACAATAAACCGGTCCGCGGTGCAAAAAAGGCTGGGGACCGCTGCTCTACAGTACCTACAGAAACTGAGAGCCAGACATACTTAGAAGTGCATGAAAGCTCTTTGATGGCTGGTAATTAACATTTCTCCTACACACAAGTCAGAAATAAACATTTTTACTATATGTATGTATGTGTTTCCTTACATCAGTGCAGTAAAACATAATGTTCCATGTTTTTATCAACATAACTTTGCCACCATCAGGAATGAAATCTACCCTGAAAAAGCTTTTATGGAGACGCCAGCCGCTTCATCCCTGAGCGATTGCCAGACCTGCTCCAGCACCACACACATCGACGCTAACACACAAATCGGAGCAGATTCAAACCTCTTTTCTGAGCCACCTTCGAGTGCCTCTCTCCTCCTACCTGTGTAAACAGTGCGGCATCTTTACAATAAATTGCTGCCTGATTCAAAGTTCGTCTGCCGACAGAGAACAAACGCAGAGTCCCGTTGAGAAGTGCAAACTGTAGATTTCATTTCCTTTGAGCTCTTGTGTAATATTCATATTCTCATTTTCTGACAGTTTAGATTCACACCAGCTTTCTGTGCAACACCTGAAGCCAGTCAGTCCTCTGCTTGCCATGTGTTTGTCATGTTATTCACTGACTGTAACGACCACTAACAAGAGCTGTATGACATCAGACAAACAGCTCAACAAGCCCCATGAAGCTTCACTGCCAATAACCACTGTAAAGATTGTGTTGCTGTCAAACTGTTTCAGTGTCTGGGAGGAGGTCAAACAGCCCATTAGTGGTTTTCTAGTGGCTCCATCAACATCAGTTTGATAAAAGCACAAGTAAATGCTCCAAAGCAATATACAAAAATCCATATTATACATTTTGTTTTAGATCTGCAGATAATTCTGTTGCACTATTACCAAATCAATACAAAATTGAACTGTAGCTCACATTTAGCACCACATAACCCCAATACTTTTGTTGTTTTGATCATTTTTAGTGGCATATTATCTAGCAGTGGATGCAGTTTTAACTTAAGGTAGCACTAAAGTCATGAAGGAAGTTATTAGATGTCTTTAAAAAAAAAAAAAATACTGGTGACAAGTCTGATCTTTCCTGGGCTCATGTTAAAAGGTCAGTAAAGGTTAGCATGTGTGAACATCACCTCCCCATATGTTAAAAACAGAACTCACTTAAGGTGATTAAATTATTGAGATGAATTCAGTTTTATTAGTTTCTACCTCCACTAGGGAGGTTAATTTTTACCCATGTCATTTGTCAGAAAAACTACTGAACAGATCTCAAGAAGCAATGAGTACCCCTCAGATCAGAGGATGGGATCTGTTATAAGGAGCATTTTTTTTAACAATGTAGTGCTGCTATTTCACCACAAGGGCGCAACAGTGTTCAGTCTACAGCATCATACTGCTGGATTCTGCCCTGGTGGAGGTTTGTGCTTTCTGTAGAGATTTACAGAGAAATGAGGAGTCAGATCAAACGGTGTATACTGAGCAGACTACAGTGTGTTGAGGAAAATGCTGAATATATGGCTGACCTCATTCAGGGTGATTAGGTCAGCAACCAACTGGGTCCCAGATGTAAATTCTTAATGCAGTTAGCAAAATATCTGCTCCAGGTGGCTACTCTGTGTTTATTTTCAGGCAGACTCAAAAACAATACCTTAACCCCTTAACACCTTAGCCTGCAAATTTCTGGACTTTTTATGCTTATTTGGATTTCAAATTTAAATTCAACATGAAAAATTTAACATTCATGTGTAGTTGCAGTGTTTTTTTTCACTAAAACTAAATCAAAATCAGTTTTTGTGTTTTTCTGCTATTCTTGTGTTTCATGGTCACTGTTATCACACTCTGTTGCCGGCTTCTGGGAGAGGAGCTGGTGACATTACCATAATAACACCATATTCACTGTAAAGTGCAACATCTCAGCTCTCGGAACAGTGTGAATTTTTCTGATTGCACAAACCGTGACATAATTACGGTAATTCAAAGACGCATGTGCAGACCTGTCGCTGATGGCAGGCACAGAATTAAAGGGTTATTGAAATGCTGTGTATAAAAACACAAATAATAATTTGTTCTTTTTCCTGAATCCCTGCAAGAAAGGAAAATAAACCTGCTACATGCATGACTCATACAGCCACAAAACATCTGCAACGGGAAATGCCCCATATTTAAAAATGACTATTACTGACGACCTGTTAGATTTAACAGCTAATCAGTGCCAAACTGTTATCTAGCTGGGAATGATTACACACAATCCTCAATAACTTTTTAAATATCATAATTATTTCCATAAAAAAATCTTACACACACTTGCTTGCAGTTGATTAGATTAAAACCAACACTTTTAATCTCGTATTTTGACTAACAAAATAAAATTTGCCGCTTGAAAAATGAGAAACCGCTAACAGCTTTGAGCCTGCCCTCAATTTAATGGTGACAATTGGGTGCAGTAAAGTTAAAGTGATGAGACAGTTTATGTTTTAAATGGGTCACTGTGGCAATATTTTTACAGAGCTAATTGCAAAGCTCTCATCTTTTTCATTTTCTAAGAACTTTGTCAGTGTATCTATTTTGTCATTAGCCGTGTGTTGCATTGAAGCACTTTGTTGCATTCATTTGCATATTAATTGGGGGAAATGATTTTTTTCTGAAAGTACTAAAACCATTTCTTAATGCTCTCATGATTGTTGCTAATCTTCATCAATTAAATGTTTTAATTAAACTGGATTAAATAAGGTGGATATGGGATTCAAATCCATAATACTCACAAGAGGTGCTGTTTGCCTTTCAATCACTTCAGTGTGAATCCAAAGAGCCATGTGTGAACTTTTCCATCCCAGCCATTATATTTGAACATCCTCACACACATAATGTTAATAAGCAGGTATTGGACTTGGCCCCTGGGATCTGAGTCCACTAATAATCCCCCCACTGGGCGGGTACTATTCACATTTGGCCATAGAGCTCCACGGCTTCCCTTATCATTCATCATATTTAAATGAATTCACACTCACCGTAGTCTTAACTGCTGCTCATCGGAGTGGATTTATTAATATGACACCCTTTTCTTGCGGGCAACTCTACTGTACTCGCTCATTATTCTGTAATAAAGTGAATTTACTGTTTTGAATACACAAAGGAGGGAGTGAAGAAGCAGGTTAAGCCTTCAAATAATCCTTAAAAATACTGTGCAATAGCAACTAACTTGAAGAATTACTGCTTCTTGGAAGACACCCCAGAGAGCCAGAATTCAAGTTTAATTAGGTAGACATTGTCCAGAATATATAGATTTACATGTAATTCCTTTTCAGTTTTTCAGCATAATCCTGCTTCTTAACATTTCACCACCCCAGAGTATTTTTTTTTTTTTCTGTAAGCTCCTATTACAACCACGGGTCCGTTCCATTGTAGGTCCCAGATAGTGATGGAGTTATTGTTAGTGGACACAGAAATGGGGATTTGTCTAATTTAATTAAAGCTGTTGAGCTATCTGAGGCTTGCTTTTGTGCATTACACTCAAATGTGATCACAAAGTACAGAGCTAAGAATTTGGGTTTGTGCCTGGAAGTCTCAAAACTAAAGGAAACCGCCGAAATCTCTGCCTTTCTTTTACTACCGCGGAGAAGGTTGGGATCACAGCCGCACAGCGTGATGCTGACATTTGGAGTCATGTAGTCGGTCGGTGCGCTGACCCCTCTGGATGCCCTTCCCACCATGAAAGGCCACGCTGAGACCCGCAACGGCGCAACTTCAAGGGGCTGCGTTGGTGTGAGTGTCGATGTGGGTGTTTTTCTGATGAAGATAAAGGTCCAAGAAGAAAACTTTTCACATGTAAATGCTCTGGGTGGTCAGAGATTTTATACCAGATTGTTAGAAAGTTACATTTGCTGGAGAAGGATCTGAAGAGCAACAACATTTGTGTTAAAAATCACCCCCTTTGAAGAGAACACTACACATGGAGCTGGGCATCATGTGTACAAACAAAACCTAAACATCCCTAAACAGTTGAAATTTCAACATTTCATACTTTTTCCAGACCCTCATTTCCAGACCTCTCGGTTAAAAAATTCGAATAATTTGTGACATTTAATTAAATAGATGCCAGAACTATGAATGACTCGAGTTATGGAATTAATTGTTTGTTTTCATTATTCTAATAAGATGAATATTTTCCTACACTAGTTTCCATTTTCCATACATAATTTATATAAACTTCCATACTTTCCATAGGAACCTTGAAAACCCCTTGAGGCAATGACAATAGGTCAGAGTTTATCTTTCTACCGTATTTTCCGCACTATAAGGCGCACCTAAAAGCCTTTAATTTTCTCAAAAACCGACAGTGCGAATTATAATCTGATGCGCCTTATATATGGATCAATATTGGTTAATTATGGCTACCGTAGTCAGTGTAAATACCAGTTATAGCTACCGCTACGTACGGTACCGTATTGTAAATGCACTAGCTTGTTTTGGGAGTGAACGGAGTTGTCAGGACGTTGGTTTGTTTTCTATTAATAAAGTTTGACTGACTGACTTATCTGACTGTTTTGTTGACATTCACTTTAGCGCAGCTTCATCTAGATGGATGATAACACAACCCCAGACACTATAGTTTCTATTCTATGCTCCTTATAATGCGGTGCGTCTTATATATGAAAACAGTTTTAAAATAGACCATTCATTGAAGGTGTACCTTAAAATCCGATGTGCTTTATAGTGCGGAAAATACGGTAGTTAAGGCACAAAATTCCTTATCTATAATTGTGCCTGAAGTCTGTCTGTACTAACACTAAATACTGTACTTCCCCAAATAATGGCCTCAGGAAGTAACAATGTTGACTTGTATTAGAGGCAGTGGTATTCCAGTGAACAGAAATCCTTCATTTCTTGACTTTTATTGTGAAATTTTTGCAGGCCCACTTTATGTTATTTCAATTTCACACTATACATATGGACCCCGGTCCTGGATGTTATTAAAGACCCAATGTTGAAGTGACCACCAGGTATTTATAACTTGTCTGAACCTTTAATCCCAGCTCTCAGTACTTGTTGAGACTCTGCGTCATGTACTGGAGGAGTAAAAACAAGAGTACTCCATGAGAAAAATCTGAATTGCATCAAGGACACTCAGTACTTTCTTACTTGGTCACATTTGACTGGCCAACACGACCACGACCTGTCAACTGACAGAGGAGAGGAGGAAGAGGCAGGAAAGAAAAAAACCCTGAAATTTAAAAAGCCACGCTGTCATTGTCATTCCCACCCACCCTGCATCATCTGGATGTGAATCTAAAGAGAAGGGAACTCCAGAGACTTCACTAAGCAATTAAGTGTTGATCCACGTACACGCACTGATCCACTCGGACGTACAATACAGGAGTCTATCGTGGCATGAATGTGACACTAATGCACACATCTATTGGTTGCTTGGACATTACATAATCCACTTATGTGGCGTCAGCTGTCAGCGCAGCATGAGAGAGACAGGTGCAGCTTCTGGTTATTGTGAATACACTGAAGGTTTTCAGTGGGTGAGAGAATAACTGGAGATTCTGAAAAGGAAGTGGGAATAGAGAAAGTCTCATTCATACAAATGATATGCTTACTCCAACTTTGGCATTCTGGGAGGGACACTGCGGTGCAATTTAAAAAGAGGCCTCCGAGGATGCCGAGTAATAATTTGCTCACAGATTAATCATGTATCCAATAGGGCAAAGATTCCTCTGAGGCTCTGGGAAGCAATAATAATCCTGATGATAATTATCAGATTGCGCCGCCATTTAGACTCCGCAGACATCACTCAGACACCTTTGTTGAACTCCTTTGTGTATTTATTGGTGGGTATTGTGTGTGTGCCCGGACATCTCTGAGTGGACAGGTTAATTCCCAGTGGTGTGTTAGCAGCGCCGCTCCTTTTATACGCTGTATCCAGACACTTTTATTATTTGTTTTTCTACCCTCCGCACAATGTTCTGTGTCAGTATTATTTTTGTATGTTCCTTTTATAACCCATACAATAATAGAGCGCTTCGTTTTTTTGTCCTGTCTAGCAGACAAATACACTTCACCAGCAGACGGATTTAAAGAGAACTTTAAAAGGTCTTATTTCGATAAATGCTAATCGCAAATGCACGACACTTGAAATGAAAAAGCCATCGTCTGCTGAAAAAGGTTTTTTTTTATGTCGTCAAATTGAGAATTCAGTAAGTATTCAGAGCTGGGTGGATGTCGGATTAAAATAAACATCATCATCACTCTATTGATCTTGTTTCTGCTGAGGGGACTGACATTGACAGAATGACGTACTGTCTGGGCTTTTATTTTTTTACCAAACACTTAAAGATTGAGGTATAGGTTCACAAAGCATGAAAAATTTAATTTGATGGTGCAATCCACATCAATTTATTTTACAATTTGCGAGGCTTCGGTGCTTTACTGGAGCACAATTTAAAGTTCTGTGAGTTGATATGTGAGAAAGCATCAGGTTTTTGAACAGTATGCACATATATCTCAGATCGGCAAACTTTGCAACCTGGATGTAAGATGACAAAAAGG
The DNA here is from genome assembly GCA_900323345.1 of Pseudochromis fuscus. NCBI lineage: Eukaryota > Metazoa > Chordata > Actinopteri > Pseudochromidae > Pseudochromis > Pseudochromis fuscus. The sequence goes on along the minus strand of OOFC01040914.1, from coordinate 7,061 downwards.
AAACACTCTGTTCTTGTATGGGTTATAAACCTATCAGGAATAATATGAGAGTAAAAACACAAACAACTCAACAGCACCTACTACCACACCATCTTCCCTCTGAACTGTAGTGGGTTTCAAGTATTAAGTGAAGCACTTCGAGTTCAAGTACAGTACAAGCACTAGTAAATGTATTTACTATAACTCGCTATTAAAACAACAACATTTAAAGCAGGAAAATCCAACAAAAAGCTCAATGATATGATGACAGGTGTGGTTTATAACCAGGATTTCACATTTAGCATCTTTCTGAAATACAAAGGTGTTGCAAGGGGGAGGGGCTAGTTCGCAAAGAGGCGTATTTGTTAAAAAAAACACACAAAAATGACCATAATGTAATATATATATTTACCACACTTCACTTTTCAATGAAGGAAATCAAGCAGCATCTGTGTTTAATACTTTATCCAAACTGTAAGGTGTCTGGGAGCAGCTCAGCGTCGATACAGAGCATCTGTTTGGAGACGGTTTCCATGACATTTCATGAAGCAGGTCTAATTAGCTACCTCATGTATAATTTAAGACAATATACCTGCAGCAGTTTAAATGGCAGCACCTGTACTGACATGCAGGCTTGAGAACACAAAATTAAGCTGTGTTTGATTAGAGAGCTGTTAGCGCGCCCCGTGCTGAATGCTAAAACCTCCACGGAGACGGAGGGAGGGCTGGCGGGAGGTAAACATGGCTGAAGCACAAAAGAGGACACCCCCCTCCCCACCTCACACACACACACACACAGTAAACCAGTGCCTGCTCTCCTCTGCTGTCTTCTCCTTTTGCACCTTGTTGGAGGAAGCCCTCCACTGAAGTGACAGCACACACCAGAGGGTGCGAGCCTCGTCGCCAGAGCACGCTGGCCGCTTCTTTCCCCGAGCCTCGCAGTACTTCCGGTACATTGGCAAGCCAAGCGTGCACAATCCAAGTACAGGATGCCCTCACACATGTACACGGCACGCATGCATACACAGGAGAAAAGCGTGTCGCACAATGGCATTGCGGCGCATACACATTTGCTTCTTGCCCTCCAGCCGGCGACCACATTCACTGACATGTACTGTACCATATGTGCACACACTCCTCTCACTTCCACACACACTCGCTTTCCCCCGTATCTTCCCCTCCACACACATCTATGAAAACGCACAAAGCCAGCGTTTGTTTCTCCACGTCCCTTCACTGAGTGCCATTGCTCCAAGCTTACACGCGCTTGCCAATCCCGTAAGCCACCCAGGGGATCCAGCGTTATCAAGTGGCACGCCGGTCGGTCTCGGTGCCTGCTGTGGTTTGCAAGTTTTCTCTTGTGCGTCCTACCGCTCAGGGGGTGGTTTCCGCCCAGGAACGCTCCCAACCTCATCCAAAAAAGAAGAAAAAACACACCCTCCACTTTCACCCCCCCCTCCTCCCCAGAGGGTTGTGTGCAGTTCTTGTTGTGTTGTGCCAGCTTCATGCCATGCTAATGCCCTGCAACTCTGGAGATGGTGCTTGCCGCGGCAGGTGGCAGCTGGGGACATCACAGGCCTTCAAGTGAGCCTCTTAGTTGGAAGTCTGCATGTTGAAATGTAGCGCGTTGACATGGTACAATTACATAACAGGTTCTACACAACACTTGTCAGCAGAAATGCTCTGATTCACACTGTTCTTCTGCGATACTCCACCAACAAGTGTGACCTGAACACAGCACATTTACAGCTCCAAGTTCTTTTAAAACAAATATCCCAGTATTACCACCTCACCAGCAGATACCCATATGGGTCTGTTCTGATCTCCAGCGACTTTGAAGCAAAACTTTCTTCACTGTTTCCGGTTTTAGCGATGACTCACTGAAGTAGGGACATACTGTCCACTTGTTTGAAAGTGTAGTTGCTCTTCACCGTGAAAGCCTCGAGAACTCATTATCACGCTCTGAATTTGACAAAGGGCATATTAGATTTATTGTATTTACCTTGTCATGGTGGCTTTCATTGTAATTTCATTGTGTGCTATCACTGACAGACTGAGACCCAGGTACTGGGCATCAACAAGGGGCTTTGTATGCAATTCATTTTCACATTTCCTTGGCATTTTCAGCCAAATCAAATCAGTTTAGGAAGAAGAAAAGGATCAAGAGTTTTTCTCATTTCTCAAAGACGTAACCAAGCACAGCTGGTTACATGGTTTTTTTCTTAATGCTGCGAGGCTGCAATAATCCCCTTCTTCTTCCACTTTTAATTCTCGGTCACCATAGCAACAGGCTCTGTTGTCAGGTGAGCGTTGACATACACACCCCACCCATGGCTATCACGAATCTACATAAATAGCCCTTTCCAGCAGCTTGTCTGTTTCCCCGGTAACACCAGGTGATTCTCCACGGCAACCTCCGCCCACAGAGCAGGTCTGCTGCATTCCTCCGCTCCGACATCTGAAACTTGTCAGGTCCGAGTAAAAAAAATATAAAACCAAACAGAGCGCTCGCTAATCATGGGCAACAGCTCCACATTTCTTAGTATCTCACTAAAATGGCGAGAAAACACAAATTCCTGTGCAGCAGATATACAAACCACTTGACTGTCATGACTGAGGAGTATTTTGTGTTGAGCTCAGAGGAGGTGTTACTGCCTGACATCAGTGTCAGGGCTGAGAAATAAATATCATACCGAAATGAACAACAGGGTAATAACATCTATCAGTGAGTACGATAACAACAAAGCTGTGGGAGAAGCACTGATTATTAGAAAATGAAAAAAAATATATATATAAATTGTAAGGCTTTTTCTGGCTTATCTATCGCCATGACAACCGTGTCTGTCTTTTATCTAGTCTGTCTGTGGCATTTAAACTTTTAAAGAAGTGATATATTTTGCTTCTTTATCACTCTAGAGGAGGATTGTGTGGGTGTGCAAACTTTAACTGATGGAAAAAGATAAAACTGGCTTTACTTGAAGAGTCACATTCAAATGAAGTTCAGCTGTGGTGAATTTTGGGAAGTCTGGACGTGTTTCACATCAACTTGGAATAACAGTAATCATTTGTTTGAAAGTGGGGAATAATTTAAAAATGCTGCAATGTCATGAGGGCTTCAAGTAATAATTACTTTCACTATTGCCTGATTTGAGGATTATTTTCTAAAATGAATAATTTGGGGTGTAAAATTCCCCAAAAATACCAAATTAAAAATAAATTCCCATCCCTGTTTTTTCACATTGACACATTCGTAGAGATTTTTTGCAGTGAAAAGCAGATAAATATTCATACTCGCTGAGCTGAAATCAAATATAATTTTCTACCACCTTGGCCTCAACAAATTAGATTTTTGTTTATCTCCTCATTAAGTCGAAACTTAAAAAACAGCCAGCAGTACTAAAATGAATAATGGCCCCGAACCAATTGAGAAGTGTGGAGGCATTTTTAATTCAACAACACTGATTTAAAAAAAAAATGTGAATAAACATGAGGTGGTTTGCTACCTTTTAAACCCCTTTAAAAGTAACATCAATATAACAACAAAGTCAACAGAGGCGCTGTGAATAAATGGAAACATTTCCCTGTTTTGTGTTTTACAATAATACAAGTTTAGGATTCAGCTGCATTTTTAATGACTCATTATCAACCTTTCTATTGCAAATGCTCACATTTTATACCTGCTGCTCCTTGTTCAGCAGAGAAAACTAAAATCAAATTTAAGCCACGCATGAACAGACAGCTTGCATCCCTCCTAATAATCCTGCCATTTGTTTATGAGAGGAAAATACTTCCTGTCCTCTAGCTGGCCTCAGCTTTGATGGGAACGGATATATCGCCCAGTGTGAGGTAATGGGACAAGAGAGATGAGCAGAGGTGCCGTCTGCCTGCCTCACAGCTAACGCTCTCCGAGTTTATCATGCCTTTCAATGGCTGGGAAGAGAGAAGATTAGGAGTGCAAACACACATTAAACTTAAATTACATCAGCGTCTCTCTCTTGTCACCACTTCTAACTCATGTCTGCCTTGAGGGTGAATGAGGTTTTTACCTTAATTCCAAAAGCACATAAAAGCCATTTTGTCCTTCTCCTATTGTAACAACATCATCAACAGGTTTGTGTGGGCAAGTGATTACAAAGGGTTGTTTTTTTTTTTTTGGGATAAAGTCCCCATCTTGTTGTTCCCTGCTGAGCACTAAGCATTACAGCCACATCCTCAAATCTAAACTCGTCAGAGAAACACAATTAAATCCACCTTGGCAGCGAACTCTGTCTTTCATACCTTAGAGTATCCTTGGATCTTTGCCTTTTGATTTCTGACATTAAAACTGTCCCCTTGCCATTTGTTACGCATATATTAGCCTTTACATGATTGATTGAATTAATTCATTATTTTGCTGTGTTTTAATCTGCTCAGAAAAAAATAAAAAAAACCAAAAAAAAAACCTGCCTGTAGGTTGGGGCTGAATAGGAATTACCCGCTGGAGCATAGCTAATTACCAAGCATTAGCATATGCAAATGAGAGCTGTTATCTTGTGTACAAAATGTTGCTTATGGTAAACAGTGGCTAATCACTTTAACAAGTTTAGCTGTTTAAATGCTGGTAATTGCACATTGTTTAAACAGATGGGCTTGATCCACCATAAATGAAGGTAAGGGCAAGAACGTAAGATATTCCTCTTTTATGTCCACTCTCGGTTTCACCTTGGCGACTGCGCTCGGTACTGTACATACTTTAATAAAAAGACTGAAAAGGGAATAAAAGATGTGCTCTGCCTTAAGCATTAGACATTGGTTTTTTGCTGTTAGAGTGGTGTCAAGGAAGTTCGATCACTTTTATGTAACTGCGCCTCGTAGTGACGCACACTGTTATGTAAGATTTGTATGATGCTGCTGCGACAATTTTTGAAAATTACCAGAATTAGCAAAATTCAAGAGTGTGTGACGGGCACCTTCATTCATGGGAGATGTCAGGGATAATTTATTTGTGAAATTACTTCTGCAAAATATCATAAAATGGTGAAAAAATAGCTTGTTATGTCCAAAGAACTCTCCAAAATCAACAGACTTTACAATGATATAAAAAGAAATAAAACTACTGCTGCTTTGCCAATTTATAGACAGAGTCATACTGGAGGAGTTGGAGCCATATTTGACGTTTTTGCAGGAAAAATTACTTCAATGATCAGTTCATTATGAAACTTGTTGCAGATTAATCTCCAACTAATGATTAATCAAGGGATTGTTTCAGCTCTACTGTCAGCTGCATTGTTGAACATTACAGAAAAGGTAAAATTTATGAGGAGATACGCTGCGAGAAGTGGAGCAATCATCCCCTCTACTCAAGCTGGATATTAATTAAGACCTAATTTTTAAACTCCATCAGCTCATAAGAGAGCAGAAAACACTCCTTCCTGTGTAACTCACTGGCACCGCTCTGCTGTTCACCATCAGAAGAAGCATCTTTCTTAAAATATCCTGTCATGAAGCCATAACAAGTGTTTAGGTGCCTGAGACGTGCGTCTGGATGATAAAAAGCTGTCACTTCGGCAGACAGACGAATGTCACGCGTGTTTGAAAACTGAAGAGGGGTTTAGAAAGCGGACATGTTGTCGTATAGGGAGCAGAGACAGAGGACTGCTGGAGTCTCACAGATGGGCTGAAAAACTGTGAAAATGTTCTGTTGTCTTCGACTGTAATTTCTGAGAAGCGTCTCACAAAGAGAGTTTATCAGCTGAGGATTTTGTAGCGAAGGGGACCCTGTGGCAGAACAGTGTCTGTCCTCAGAGGTTTGAGCTCAGTGAATGACAGTGGACAGAGAAGAAGCCCAGGGGCACACACACACACACACACACACACACACACACACACACACATACACTGGATATCTTTTTTTGTACAATGTCCACAAGGTGATTCAAAGATACACTTTCTCTGGGTTGTCCAAAAGCTCACATGGTCACACACTTTGTTTCCCAGGCTGTGTGTGTGCAGGAAATGTAAAGAAAGAAAGGTAGTCAGACAAAGAGAGAATAACAGCTCATATGTCTCTCTGAGTCACCCTGCGGACCTCTTACAGAAAAGATACAATCATTTCATCATGTCGCAGTGAACACCCACCTTATCTCTTGCTGTAGGGAACATGGTGTGAGTCAACCCCACCAAAAAAGGCCATTTTGCTCTCTAAACACACTCATTTGATGATACAGAAAATCCATGGCAATAATTCAGGCCTCTGCAGGGCTGGACTTTAACACTAATTGTGAGCAAGTGGCTCATACTTTTTGTGGAGTGGAGAGTAATTAGAAAGTGCACGTTTTATTTCAGCTCCTGTAGAACAACACAGCTGGCTCGGCTTTCACTTCACAATGCAGCCTGTGTTTCCAGCTTGTAAAGGCTGAATACTCGCTGCGTACTTATGGTTTACCACTGAAAAGACAGCGGAGAAGGTGAATTTCTGTGGTTAAAAAGGACGGAGAAAAGTACACATGTGAGAACATGTTTTTAATTTGATATTTTCTGCACTATAAGGTGCATCGGATTATAAGATGCACCTTCAATGAATGGTCTATTTTAAAACTGTTTTCATATATAAGGTGCACTGCATTATAAGGCACATACAATAGAAACTACTGTAGTGGCTGGGGTTGTGTTATCATCCATCTAGATGCGCTAAAGGGGATGTTAACAAAACAGTCAGATAAGTCAGTCAGTCAAACTTTATTAATAGAAAACAAACCAACGTTGTGACAACTCCGTTCACTCCAAAACAAGCTAGTACATTCACAATACAGTACCGTACGTACCGGTAGCGCTTACCGGTATTTGCGCCGCCTTCGTTGAAAACAATGTATTTCCAACTCCATTTGTCACAGTTCAAAGCTACATGAACAGCTGTTATATTGTTTTCTCCGAGGTAACATCAGTGACGTAGTTTTATCTTTTACCAACAGCAAGGTACAACAGGTAGTGCAACTTTTTATCACGTAGTTAGTGCATCACAAACGTGGAGGGAACTTTTCCCTGATTCAGTAAACACATAAAAGAAACAGTCTGATACCGCTACGGTAAATCAAACGTTAGTG
>OOFC01040913.1:10887-30468 GCA_900323345.1 Pseudochromis fuscus | reverse complement strand
ATGGAAACAGACAATTTCCATTAATATGAGTGGCAACTCGGTTCTCTACAGGGCAAAAACAGAAAATACTATAAGCACCTTTACAAGGCAATTAACACAGTTAACACATTCCAACTGACAATTTCTCAAAGTGAAATAAACTCTCACACAGAAAATGGCCACTTACAGCTTTGTTTTCCAAAACACAGACAAATATGAATTCAGATATATGTGACATTTTTCAAACTTTATTACACCTATATTTTAAGTACAAAAAAGGATGCTTCTTTATATTGAGTGATTGTTTTGATAAATGTGACTATTTGTGCCCATTCAGTTAATCAGCTTCTGATTTCATGAAATATGCATGAGCTGCCAGCAGGCTCTCAGCGGGGAGATTCAGTTTCCAGGGAATGTTGCTCGATACAGCGCAGGCATCCAAATTATGCATTGCTCCAAATTGGCTCCCTGTGTCTTCAGCTTTCTACACTGCAGCAAAGACAAAAAAAAAAAAACAGAAAACAAAACACAGTCATGGTATTACAGCCTAAAAGTTTCAGACTGTGAAACTGTGACATAAAGAGCAGCAGCATCTTCACCTTCATCTATTTAACCCCGTACTTAGAAAAACAGGTAACAGCAGCAGGTTCAAGTCTTCCTGTCCTGACAGGTTGATTCATTCCTGTCCTGAACTGATGAATGGGCCTTAGGGTAAAATGCATATCCATGGCCTCTGTTGTCATTTCCCCTTTTGTTGGGATGGAAGCCGTCGCTGAGCTAGCAAACAAAGACAGTCTTTAAAAACACAGAAAACCAAATCAACACCTGGAGGAGATTCAGCTGTTCCTTCTGTCAGTGATGCAGAAAAAACAACACTCCTCCAGTGTGGAGCTGTTTGTCATGTCATCATACTCTGACCTTTATCAGCAGAGAATCCTATTGCTATTAGACAAGCTGCGGTAATGTCACATATTTTCTGGTTTACCTTGGACAAACTTCCTTCCCATAGTGTTTGAATCCTCACCCAATTATTTCAAGCTAAACATTCAAAATAATACACAGTGTAAGATCTCCCAGTTATACTGGCTCAGCCTCCATCTAATAGGGTCCTGTTATCAGCTCCACTGATTGGTTTGGTTTGGTTTTTATTAAACCAAATGGTACCCTAGAAAAATCCAGCAGGTTGTGCATCAGGAGCATGGATCAATTTGAAAAATTTGACAGCATCTAGTTACTAATCCACATTTTTTGCTGTCCTCTCAGGGATAAACTACCATTTCTGTATGTACCTCACCATTGCAGGACTATAGTTTACTCATGATACAAGCTGAACAAGGCATAGATCCTGACCACAACCTTCTTGATAAAATCAATACAAATTGTTGCTCCTACATAGACAAACAGTTTAATATAACAATTAAACATGAGCTGTTTCAGAAACATGGATAAATGCAGGAAGGGGGTCTGATTTCTTTATTAAGGGATATGGGTTTCGCGTGATGACATAATGGAAAGTATCACTATTGAAATAGAATTGGTGAAAATGAAAAATGTAATCAGCAGCTGTGTCTACAGAAAACCAGCTTCCGACAAAGACACGTTTATCACAAATATGGAAAGACTGTTAATCTCAACAAAACAAAAAATGTTTATATTTGTGGGGATTTCAACATTGATTTATTGATTCCTAACAAGCACAAAGCAGTAGATGAATTTATCGAAATAATGTATAGTATGAGTTTTTACCCAACAATAACTAAACCAACCAGAATAACATCCCATTGTGCCTCCCTAATTGATAATATTTTTACTAAAATTATGAAAAGTAATGTGATAAGTGGAATATTAGTAAATGACATGAGTGATCACCTGCCTGTCTTTCTTATTTACGAAGGAAATTAAGTATATGAGAACAAGGACCGAAGAATCTATAGGTGCTTTAAAAAATGATCTAATGAACTGGAATTGGATAAATGTATATAATGAGGCAGCGGTAGATAAGGCTTGTGACTTATTTTTAGATACATTCACAGATCTATATGATAAGCATTGCCCTCTTAAACAGTATAGTGAGTAACAGTTATCCAGGAAACCCATGGATGACCAAGGGGCTTCAAAATGCCTGTAAAAAAAAGAATAGTTTGTATAGACTGTTTATAAAAAATAAAACGAAAGAGGCAGAGTTTAAATATAAGACATATAAAAAAATAATAATAACAATTATGAGAGTATGCAAGAAGGATTATTATACCAAATTATTAGGTAAGAAAAACATATTGTTAAAAGTATATGGAATATATTAAATAGTATTGTTAGACATAAACATATAAATCAAACATATCCTGATCACTTTACAGACAAGGGAGGGCAAATTTTTACTATGCAGGATGTGGTTGATGGTTTCAATAGCTTCTTTGTTGGTGCTGGACCCAATGTTGCTAAAGAAATAAAAGACACTGGAAAGAAACCAGCTGAAATGAAATGTGGCAAGACAAATGCAGATTTAATGTCTTTGGGAACTATTGATGAAATGGAAATTATTGCTGTTGTACATAGAAGCACTAACAAAAGTTCTACAGATTGGAATGGCATTGATATGTCTCTGGTAAAGAAAATAATCGAGGAAATAATAGATCCACTGACTTAGACATGCAATCTATCATTCAAAACAGGCACCTTCCCAGCTAAAATGAAACTGGCTAAAGTGATTCCTTTATACAAAGATGGTGATAAACATCTATTCACAAATTATAGACCTGTTTCATTACTGTCACAGTTATCAAAGATATTGGAAAAGGTATTTGTGCAAAGACTGGATGATTTTATTGAGAAACATAACTTATTAAATGACAGCCAGTACGGGTTTAGATCATCCAGGTCAACTTCCATGGCTCTAATGGAGTTGGCGGAGGAGATAATAGGATGCAGTGATAAAAGAAAATCTGCAGTGGGTGTTTTCATCGACCTTAAGAAAGCTTTTGACACAATTGACCATGGGATTTTGCTAAAAAAAAAAAAGAAGTGGTATGGTGTTAAAGGGGTAGCACTCACCTGGTTACAGAGTTATATCTGCAACAGGAAGCAGTTTGTCCAGATAGGCAACCACAAATCTGTGTTCTTAAACATTTCCTGTGGTGTACCGCAGGGGTCTATTTTGGGATCTTATATATCAGTGACATTTGGAACATGTCTAATATTTTAAAAATTGTGGTCTTTGCAGATTACACAAATATTTTTTGTTCAGGGGGAGATTTGCAGCAGCTAGTATCGTTGGTTAATAGTCAACTGCTAAATCTAAAGTGTTGGTTTGATGAAAACAGTCAGTCATCTTCATTGCTTGCTTCTCCTCACTTGGGTTGCAGGGGTCTGCTGGAGCCTATCCCAGCTGTCATCGGGCAGGAGGCTGGGTACATCCTGGACAGGTTGCCAGCCTATCGCAGGGCTAACACAAAGACAAACAACCATTCACTCTCACACTCACACCTACGATCAATCTAGTTTGATCAATTCACCTGACAAGCATGTCTTTGGACTGTGGGAGGAAGCTGGAGAACCCACGCATGCACATGGAGGACATGCAAACTCCACACAGAAAGGACCAAGCTGAGATTCGAACCCTGAACCTTCTTGCTGTGAGGCTCAACCCAGCCACTTCCACCACCTCTTCCGGGGGGATCCTGAGGCGTTCACAGGCCAGCCGAGAGATGTAATCCCTCCAGCGTGTCCTGGGTCGGCCCTGAGATCTCCTCCCGGTTGAACATGCCTGAAACACTTCCCGAGGGAGGCGTCCGGGAGGCATCCTCACCAGATGCCCGAATCACCTCATCTGGCTCCTTTCGACATGGAGGAGCAGCGGCTCTACTCCGAGTCCCTCCCAGATGAACGAGCTCCTCACCCTCTCTCTAAGGCTGCAGAGGAAAACTAATTTCGGCCGCTTGTATTCACAATCTTGTTCTTTCATTCATTACCCAAAGCTCATGACCGTCGGTGAGAGTTGGAACATAGATTGACTGGTAAATTGAGAGCTTCACCTTCTGGCTCAGCTCCCTCTTCACCACGACGGACCGGTTCAGTGTCTGCATCACTGCTGACGCTGCCCCAATCCACCTGTCGACCTCCTGCTCCATTTTACCCTCAATCGTGAACAAGATCCCGAACTCCTCCACCTGAGGTAGGATCTGCCCCCCAACCTGGAGCGGGAAATGCATCCTTTTCTGGCTGAGAACCATGGCCTCAGACTTGGAGCTGCTGCTGCTTGGAGCTGCAAACTGCCGCAGTGAAAACTGAAGGTCACTGCTAAGAGGAGCTAAGAAGACTACATCATCAGCAAAAAGCCGAGACGAGATCCTTCTGCCACAAAACATGACCCCCTCCACCACCCGACTGTGCCTAGAAATTGTGTCCATAAAAGCTTTGAACATAACCGCTGACATAGGGGCGGTCCTGGCAGAGTCCAACCCTCACTGGGAATAGATCCAACTTACTGCCAGCTATGCGGACCAGATGCTCACTCCTTCAGTACAGGGACTGAATGGCCACTAGCAAGGGGCCATCCACCCCATACTACTGGAGTACGCCCCGCAGGACGTCCCTGAGGCCTTCTCCAAATCTACAAAACACATGGACTGACAGTAACGTTGACTTAATAAAACTATATCATGAAAATACAAGGCTGTGCTTCCTGGATCATTAAAAAAGTCGCTACATGTGAGTTTTTTCCTCTCATCATTTCATTATAACAACTATTCAAATGAGTAGCCCTCTAATGCTGCAAATGTCAACCCAATCAACAGTGATGTGGAATACTGACTACTGTTATATGCAGGCTTTCATGCTCTGAATTAAGAACAAAAGGATCTGTCCCCACATGGACAGCACATCCAGCTCCACTGCAACTCAACAAGGATCCTCAATAACAACACATTCTTTCAAGCTGCTGATGATCAGGTTGTATTACCTGCTGCTCTGCTTGTCCTCTTTGAAGAGGACCTATTCTGTTTTTCCATTTGTTCTGTTCTAAATATAGTTTTAAAATGTTGGGTGTTCATACTACACATGATCAAAGTTTCATATCCTGAGATAAAGTGATATTCCTGTGATCTCTGTGAGAAAAGTACTCCGACTGCATCCTGCTGAAAACTTTTTTTTTCATAAGATCTGTTCTGAAGGAGAAGTTTGTGACATAGGAAACGTCGGCTTTTACCGGGCTGCTCCAAAAATCACAGTTGTCATAGTAACTGAACGTGTCCTCCAGTTCTCCTCCTGAATACTAATATTATTTGTTTCATGTACTTCATATAAATAACTGCTGGTGTACAGAGATATGTTATGTTATCTTCAGTATTTCCCCACAGCAACACTTTCCACTTCTGTCGGCATTTTCCTGCATTTCCCTCACATAGACACATTAATCTGGATATTCAGAGAAAACATTTTACATACAACTTGTGATAAGCAATTTGTGATAAAATACTGACTCCACCATTATGTTCCACAATAAGCTGCTAATGGGTGTAATATTTACCAAACCAGACATCCTATTGCGATCTGGCATTCAGATGACATAATGTACCCCCCCACCCCCACCCCCGCACTGGGAGGCCATATTGGAGGTCCTCAGCAGTGGGCCACTGAAACACAGAACATCTGTTCATGTCTCTAAACGGACATCTGTGTCATCCCAGCTGAGGACTGTTCTGGGATGTAGCGGGTGCTCACATACACCAGATATTTTTATTGATTAGCAAGTCAGTGAACAACACAGCCATCACTATTAAGATCATTTAGGAACAAAGCTAATGGTTTTTTGAAGAGGCAACAATTTTTAGATTACATCTTGAGTCTTCTAACCCTGAAAACATATTCTTGCTTGTTCTTTAGATGTTTGCCCTGATCACTGTGGTAAAACTTTAGAAAACCTGACTTAGAGTGCTTTCACACTTAATCCACTTGATCCAGACCAAAATTACAGCTGTGAAACCTCAACTTGCCTCAAAAGACAAACTTTGGTCCAACAAAAAAGGTGGTCTCAGTCTAGATCCAGAAACTGAAATGAGTGCAGTGAGTGCCCTCATTGCTATTTTGGATGATTTTAACCATGTAACATTGACAACAACACTCCCCGACTCCACACATTATGTAAACTGTTCCATCAGAAGACCATTTGATGTATGCAAGCATGAAGGATGCATACAGGTTTCTCTAGAGAGACTCGTCCTCGACCAGCTCAGACACATGGTCAAACCCTTCTTGGACTGAGTCCAGTTTGCCTACTAGCCCAGAATAGGAGTTGAAGATAGTATCATCTACCTGCTCAGCCATGCCTCTGCCCACCTGTGCAAGCCAGTGAGTACTGTGAGAGTCATGTTTTTTGTTTCACTTACAGTCTTGCCACCTTCAGAGGTTCTCTGTTGACTCCGCAGTAGTTGCAGTTGTGCAATCACTACTCTATGCAATGTTCAATAACATAGTTGAAAATAATCCTTCAAAATGTTGTGTTATTTGTGCATATTTATTTTCATATTTATTTCTTATTGAAACTTTAGTTTAACTATACTTATTTTCCAACCTATTTATTACAATGCGAGAAACTGTAACTGACCCAATTTCCCCTCAGGGGTCAATAAAGCATTCTGATTGTGATTTTGACAACAAATTGGACCATTTGCAGGCTGTTAAGCGGTCTATCATAAGAACCTGCAAAAAGCATAAAGAAAACAAAAAGACAGAGAAAAATTTATACTGATAAGCTGCTTCAGGTTATCGTGCTGTTTATTGAGGGAGGCCATAGATTTAATCCCCTGCCAAGCTGATCTCAGGTCTTGATTTAAGTACAGGTTCTCAATTTTATACTTATACTTGGCTTTCACTATTTCAGCTTGAACTTCTTTAGAAGTGGCCTTTCTGTCCTGAGGGTTCCCAGTAAAGAACATCTTTTTCTTTTTGTTTCTAGCTGATTTAATATCAATGGTTACCCAAGGTTTGTTATTTGGGAAGATAACCACCTGTTTAGTAGGGATCACCAAATCCACACATAAGATGAGATCGTTTCTGTGAGTGTGTCAGTATTATTATCACACGCATCGATAAAACACTGCCCGCCTGTACAGTCAAAACAAGCCTGGAGGGAGGACACATTGTCTTTAGTCCAGATCTTGATGGTCTTCTCCTCTTTCTCCTGACATCTGAAACATGGTTTATATGAAGGCAATAAGAAGATGCTGTTATGATACGAGGCCCCTAAAGCAGGCATAAATATGGACTTGTAGCCTCCCTTCACATTACCATAACACAGGTCAATAGTGGGGTTTTTAAGTGTTGTGGGACACTTAACATATTGTTCAAATGTCCGTGGGGCTCTGTCCAATCGCATATGATTAAAATCACCCAGAAAACATTTTGGTGCATCATTACATATAGAGTCCAACTTGTGTGACAGATCCACTATCACCTGGGTAGCAGCATTGATATTGGCCCTCGGTGAATGTACATGAAGGTAAAGAACAATTGAGGAAACTCAACAGGCAAATAGAAAAGGCACAGGGAGATGCACAGTAGTTCAATGTCCGGGATACAAACCTTCTCCCGCATAACGATGTGTTTACAGTACCTTTGATTTACATAAAAGCAAACCCCATATCTGTGTTTTTTCCCGTTGCCTCTGAGAACCTATCCAGTATGATTGGACACTCAAATCTGGTGATCACCAGGTAGCTGTCCTGATGCTCTCCCTGAGCCAAGTCTCAGTGATGGCAAGTAGACAACACTCTGACACTTCTTTCTTGTACTGTGCCCAGATCTCCAGCTCGTCAATTTGCAATATAAAGATTGTGCATTAGACTGGTAGACCGATGGCAACGGAGGTAGATGACGTCGGTTATCCAGATGAAGCTTCTTCATTTTGCATTGGACACCGCTTCTCCTTCCTCTTTTTCTCCACCAGGACCAGTGTGGAGATCTAATGCCCTAAGGGACAAAAATCTCAGCTGGAATATTATTCGATACTACACCCTCTGCTGAGTACCATAGAGACAGAAGCAGCTCCCTTTTGACAATAATCTGACCACTGTTTTGAAGCATCGGCTTTTCAGCGTAAAAAACGCTGCAGACTAGCAGCGATGTGAAAGAGAGAGAGGAAATGCCCGCATGTCCCCAAAGTAAAAAGCAATAAAAAAAAGTAAAAGACAGTAAAAAGTCGGCAAAGCTGTAGTGGGTTGCACACGCTGTAGCACCGTAGTAGTGTTTTATTATTTAAAAAAAACAAAAACAAAAAAAACACTTGTGATTTTAAAAAAAACAGCATCAAAAATAATGGCAAACACCACTTGTTTCAACATTGTTCAGCCTCTTATTTATCATAACTGTCATGCGAATTTAAACTGCATATTGCCATTGTTATTTAAAGATACCATATCCATGTATTAATCACCCTCATCAGTAGGAGACTAGTTGAGAAGGAGAGTGATGTGTAAACCCTGCAGCTTTACACAACCAATGTTACAGATTTCACTGGGAGCATTTCTTAGTAGGAAATTTGCGACTGGAAAGGACACATACAATGTTCAATGTATAGACACTAGGGAACCATATGGGCCATGGTTGAGGTGAGCATTCACTAAGCTGGAGACAAAAGCCAGAGGCATAGTGCCAACCATGTGCTATATTAGCAGGGGAACTTTATGCATTAATCATAATGTGTCAGTTGTGTCTGGCAGGGCCAGCCTGGCAAGATAAATTATGTAAAACACTCTAAACATTATGGATTGGCTGTAAAACCTGACAAATTGTACAAAGAATCGCCCAATAAAATGTAAGAGTAACAAGAACTGATTTGGTGAAAAGCAAAATCCCTGAACACAAGCCTACAGAAAACTAGTGGTCTTAGTGTCAAGGTGTTTTTCAGCACCAAATTATGTTGCACACTTTCTGAGGACTTCATGTCCAGTTGTTCTGTTGGGTAAATGGTTGATGACGGTGCTGGGGTACCCAGAGTTATTTAAACATACAAGCTGACAGAGGCAGATGGAGATGGAATCATATTAGTCCTACAGGTCATAAACCAACCAAACCAAGCCACTGGACAAAATCCTTTTTAGCTGAAGGTGGCACTATAAATGATGTGTGATATTTTCAGTTTACTCTCGCTTTTTGTCTATTTATTTACTTTGTTAAATAAAACATTTCCTTTAATCAAACAGCCATCTCCTCATTTGCCCCTTTTTGCCAGTCCACTTAACACTTCATGTTACATCCCTGTGCCCTAGACACACAGGATCCTAACACATATGTAGAAGGAATGAGTCGCTGGAGAGGGCGGTGTATGTGCTGGATTGTAGTTGGTCCAGAACAATATGTGGACCCTACTGATAGTTTTGGAAACCTGGCTTTGCTTACCAAAGTGAAGGAATCTTGTGACATTTTCTCATGGTGCATCTTATGAGATCCAGAGCTCTGGCGAGGCCCCTGGGAGTTAAGGCTGTGGGCAGTCTGCAGGATTTCACTGGAATACAACTAACTCCATCTGTCTAGGCAGCTTATCAGTGTCTCACAACTTCCTGCACTCTCCTCAAACCAAGCACTTTTCTTCAGGCTTTTGTCCTCCTGAGGTCCTATTGTCCCAACAGAAATGCGTTTTTTCCACCATTGACATCTGGTTCAACTTACAGCATGATTATATTCCGGTCATCTGCAAGTGTTTATGGCAATAAAACTTCATAGATGTGTAACAGCTCCTCTATAGCATCCATACTGATGCATCAGGGGAGGCCTGTACCACAAAGGAAAGTTCAAACACCCAGGAGGATGTGTTTCAGGATGACAAAACCATTGATTTTCAGAACAAAAGCACATTTGATCTCCTACCTAAAAGTATTCAGGCGTCAGCACTGACTTTGATAACCACTGTAAAATTCCCTGACTGTCTTTTTTTTTTTTTTATTTCAGCCAATATAAGGGATTTTTTTCAAAGATGGCAGGAACAGCAGGGTGCATGTGCTGCTTTGTGGCTTCACTGCAGGGACAGTGTGGCAGCTGAGTCAGGAGCGCACCAATTCTTTTCTTCCCGTTTCATATGGGAGGTATACAAATGAAGATTCATGTAAATGCAGAACTACAAGGGAGCTCATTTCACTGTCTTGAAAGTGCTGCACACAGTAGTTTTTCTTTCATAAATACGAAATAAGCAGCACTGACACACACTAGTAAATAAAAAGTCTAAAAGGCCTCCTGGCCTTCACATATTTTTAAACAAACTGGCTGGCGATTGCAGCTTTCATGTGGTTACACTTTTAGCATTTAGTTAGGTGATCAAAAAAAGATCATCCTCCCACGAAAAAAATCGTTTAGTTCAGCATATGCTGAAAAAGTAGATGTTTATCTGCAAAGTAACAAAGACCTTTTGTGTCATGGTTCTGTGTATTTTCAGTTTGTTATTTACTGTGGTATCTTGTTTCTTGTTGCTTTTGTAGTTTCAGTGGTTGTTTCCTCCTTTGTGTGTGTCTCTCTATGTGTCTCATGCTTCCTGTTTTATTTTGTTAGGTTTCTTCTCTTGTGTGTCTCTCTAAGTTTTACTTCCTGCCCTCGTCCTGTCGCACATGCTTTGAGTGTCTTCCCCACCTGTTTATCACCTCCCCATTACCTAGTGTATCTAACCTCATGTGTCTCTCTGTCTTGTTGCCAGTTTGTTGTTAGTTTCATGTGCTTAGATTCATGTTTTTTGTATCACCTTCTAGTCTTCTTGCTGTTTTTTGCATAGTTTTAAATATTGTTATTCTGCCTGTTTTTGACCAGCCTTTGGACATTTTTGGATACCTCTGCCTGCCCATGTATTACTGCTCAATAGACGGTGCTTTTACGCTCATCCCTTCCTGTGGGTCTGCATTTGGGACCATGTTCTGCACCTGGTTCATGACAGAACAAACTGGCCAGAAGGAACCCAGTGGACACAGACCCGGTTTGCCAAGCCCTACGAGTGCAGGGACGTTGCGAACCGACCACCATGGACCCAACGCACATTTTGACTCCCCAGCTCATGAACTCACTCCCTGACTTTGGGTATCGGGATTTGGACTCATTCATTCAGGAGTATATGCACATGTTTGACACAGTTGCCAAGTTTCAAAAGGTGATTTTGGACACATCACAATGGCATGCAGTCTTCTTGAACATGTCATTACCTCCCGGCCATGGCACATCCCCATTCCCTCACTGGTTAAACAAGTAACTTTGTCTGCTAAGCTTAGGAAGGCCTTTCAGGAGACTGGAGACATTCCTGCTGTTTCATCTGTAGCTCCAGTAACTGCCACAATCTGGCCTGCCTCAGCCCCTGTGACTGTTGGGCTCTGTCCAGCCTCCCAGCAGCCCTGCTCCTCTGTCTGGGTCATGGTCAGGTAGAGACCTGACCATGACCCAGACCCCACCAGTCCTGATCCTCCCCTGGAACCTACTTGCAAAAGGTCCTCCAGAAGGAGGAAAGGCTCCCATCAATGATGAGCCTCACCTCTGCCCAGCACTCCAGCCTCACAGCTCTCAAGGGCAGTGGAGGTTCTGCTGCCCAGTGCCATGGAGGGTTCAGGCTTCCCCTGCGGGTTGTTTGGACACCACGCTGCCTCTGGTCCTGTCCTTGCCTGCAGGTTGTCAGGTGACAACGTCACTACAAATCTTGTCCTCATCCGTAGGTCATCAGGTGATGATGCTGTCTCTAGTCCAGCCCGCATCTGCGGTTCATCAGATGACGCTGCCGCTGCCACCACCTCTGGTCCTGTCCTCCCCTGCTGGTCATCAGGAAATAATGACACCTCTGGTCCACCGCTGCTGCTTCAGGTGCTGTCCTTGTCCGCGGGTTGTCAGGTGACGCTGCCACCACTTCAAGTCTTGTCCTCATCCATGGGTCATCAGGTGACGCTGCCACCACTTCAAGCCTTGTCCTCATCCATGGGTCATCAGGTGACGCTGCCACCACTTCAGGCCTTGTCCACATCTGAGGATTGTCGGGTGACAATGCCGCAGCTCTGGGTCCTGTCCTCATCCGCAGCTTGTCAGGTGAAGACGCTGTCCCTTCTGTTCCTAATAATGGGATATACAATGATGATCACCCCCTCTGTTCCTGCCTGTGGGAGGTCAGATGATAATGCCCTTTCTGTTCCTGTTCATGGGACGTCGGATGACAACACCCCTTCTGTTCTTGCCCTTAGAACGTCAGATGATGATGTCTCTTCTTTCCTGTTTGTGGGACGTCAGGAGACGACACACCTTCAGTTCCTGTCTGTGGGTCGACTGACATCATCACCCATTCTGATCCAGCCTTGGACAGTACCTCGGTGGGTCCTGCCACGCCTGGTGTCGCCAGGCCTGGTTTGGCAGATGCTTTCCCCCCACCTATGACTGACTGTGGCTTTGCCATTGCTTCTCCCCTTCTTGAGTATCATTATGACCTGGCCTGTGCCAGAAGTTTTTTGAGTTTGAGTTAACTGCCTCCTCACCCTTGTTTGTTTCTGTTCCCAAGGTGGAGCCTGTAACTGGTGCCTCATCTATTTCCAAAGCGGAGCCTGTGACAAGCACCTCATCTATTCCCCAGCCTGAGTTGCCACCTGAACCCCAACCTGCTGGCACCTCTCCAGTCCCTCCCCAAGAGTTGGCTGGCCCTGTGAATTGTCTCCCGACCTTGGGAGGGTCTCCGCTGTCTTTGCCACCAGCCTCTCTGTCACCTTCGCCGTCGGCCTGCTGCCTGGCCTTCGGAGCGTCTTCACTGCCGGCCTCCTGCCCAGCCTCCAGAGCATCTCTGCTGTCTTTATTGTCAGCCTCCTGCTCGACCGCCTGAGGGTCTCCAGCCCACCTCTTGAGGTCTCCAGATCGGTCTGGCACCACTCTCCAGACTGCTGCCTGTTCGTCTGACGTTCAGGCTGTCCCCCAGAACGGTTTCCTCTGTCTGTCCAGCCTCCGACCGCCCTTCTGAACTGTTCCTTGAGTCTGCTTGGCCCCCGGGGCCACCTCCTAAACTTTTCCTTGAGTCTGCTTGGCCTCCAGGCTGCCCCCCTGAACTCTTCAAAGTCTGCTTGGCCTCTGGGCTATCCTCCAGAACTGTTCCTCAAGTCTGCTCAGCCTCCCGGCCGCCCTCCAGAACTGTCCCAGAACCTTCTCTGGTTCTGGGGACAGTTCTGGACACTTGTTGTCTGCCCTGCACCTGGTTCATGACATTTTGTATGTCTGCCACAACTGACAACAAACAAACACAAACTGGGGAGAATGCAGTTCTTGGTCAGCTTTTAGTGTTATTTCTACAGGGCACCCTAACATTTCTTTTGGTTTCCCTTGGTTGCAATCACAACAATTACCTGAACCTAACCAATTAATTATATTTACACAAACCATCTTTAGCCCTGCGTTAGGCTGGCAACCTGTTCACGGTGTACCCCGCCTCCTGCCCGATGACAGCTGATATAGGCTCCAGCAGACCCCTGCGACCCAAGTGTGGAGAAGCGGGTGTAGAAAATGACTGACTGACTGACAAACCATCTTTCTCTGGCAAAAAGTGTTGGGTTCCACTACAGAATTGAGTGCTAGTGTTTCTGGTTGTTCTGGACAGTCACAGATCTGCAATGCAATTTAAATTCTTGAGCAAATGGGAAAACTGCAGCATTTCAGACAGCCCCAGTGATTTCTAAGTTTCTGGTCAAGAAAGAATTCAGCCACTTCCCTCATTTCAGTGTCAAAAAGGGAAAGGTGTCGGGGAAGGACATTTTCAATAGTATTTAACCATCGCTTTGCCAGTTCTAATGGAGTATTGTGCTCCGACCATGTTTTTCTTTGCGCCAAAACTTACTGGATAATTCTGGTTGATTTCAGCAATTAATGTCATCTGTGGCTCTATAGATCACACTTTCCACTTTCCGCCTCTTTAGTAGAAAATCAGCGTTCAAAATAGTGTCATGGTTTTCCACAAAAATGACATTTTTAAAGTTTCATTACAAAAGCAAACATGAAGCTTTTTTTAAAGTCTGACTGAACGTAAATACAGTAATTAGGTAATCATCATTTTGCTAACTGTATTTTGAGTCTCCATCGGATGATAGTCGCTCATCACTTGCATATTGATTCAAACACACCGGTTTGTTTCCTTGTGTGTCTGATTTTCTGGAAGCTCAGCAGCCATATACTAACATGAATCATCTCATGGACTGTAATGAGTCTACAGATGAGGGCTTGAATCAAATGGAATATGAGAATCCGAACATTAAAGACAATAGGAAGGTCTGAAAGACAACTGAAAGACAGCTGCTAGCAAGAAACTGGTGGCATTCCTATGCTGACTGCCCTGGGGGAAAAAGACAAAAGACTGAGCAGGCCAAATTCTCAGCTCTTAATACTGGAAGTAAAAACAACTAAATCATTGTTTATGTGCTGGATATCTAGTTTGCTACAACGTTGCTCTCTCAGTGTCACACAAGAACACAAGCTGGCATCTGCAGATAAATATTCTTATGATGAGGTTTACTGGCAGCCCCGATGTATCTCGAATGCTGTTAGTCAACAGAAAATGACTTAGACTGTCGCTTTTGCATTTAGTCCTACTTTTTAAACTAGCAGGCACAAACTCCTGCCAAGGTATATTCCATGTATGAGCTCCACCAAATTGTGTCAGATTGCAGACATTAACATGTACATGTTTGTGTAGATTTTCAACAAACTCCATTGAGAAGAGTCAAAACATTTACTGTTTTCAGTTTGTGCCTACCACTTCCTCCTTCTTCCTCTGTAGCTCGTAGATACAAAGATGGTGCTGCCCCCTACTGGTTCTCTGTCACCATGGTCTTTTTTTAAACCGATTTCCAGATTTCCTTTGTTCAGACATCATCTCTTCCTCTGACCTTGTCTAAAATAGAATCATTTGTTTCTTGGGTATTTGAAATCATCAAGATCTGTTTATATCTGTTTACTTTAAAATAATGTTACCCTCAGTGGACATAATGATTTGTGCAAAAATCTGATTTTGAGAAAAACTGCAAGGAAGAATTGCTTTCTGGCATAATAAACACTGTTTAGTGTAACTCCTTGTTTCCCCTGAATCTCTTCTATGAAGGTGGAAAGTGTAACATTATTCAGAAATACATCAGGTAAAAACAAACTGTAATCATCTTCTAATCAACTCTAAAGCTTGCAGTTTTCCACCTATATGTTTGCATTATATATTTGTTATTTCAAGAATTAATACAAAAGAGCCAATTTCCATTTAAAAAAAAAGATTTTCAAGCGGTGGTCCCCACTTTTTTTTTTTTACGTAGGCCAGCCTTGATGCAAGTAATCCAGGTTTGGCCAAACCATTAACATTTTGAAGCAGTTGTAATGCATACCCACTTTTGATTAATATCCTTGGGAAATTTAAATAATGCCCCAGTCAGCAAGCTTTCAGCTGTTCACCTTAAACTGCATTTAAATCCTGAGCCCAGCTCGAGCTCATTTGTAAGCCCTGACATTGTGTGGCTTTAATTCATCACAGGGTTTCTTTGCTCAGGTTTCTTCTGTTGTGTTCTGCCAAAACATTCCTGGGAAGGAACCTGTGAATCAACAGCAGCAGGAGTGTGGATGAGACTCCAGGCTCCACCATCTGCATTTGTTTGGCTCGTTCCTTTCATATGCCATCACTGAACTGAAAAACACAACCTGTAAAAATAACATCTCAAGTTGCAATGCAATGGGATTAATTTTTTGTTTTTCTTTCATGCCATTAAAGAAATCAATCTACACGGAAAACCAATATAAACGCAACACTTGTTTTTTGCTCCCATCTTTAATGAGTTGAACTTAAAGATCTGTTAGTGAGCACTTCTTTTCTCCTTTGCTGAGATAATCCATCCAACCAGTGCCGTAAATATGGACGATGCAACTGGTGCAGCTGCACCAGGGCCCAGACGCTGTCAGGGGCCCATGAAGGAAGTAAAAAAAAAAGCAGCTGCCCAGAATTGCCACAGGCCCTGTGAAAGGAATAGCTAGGGGCGGGTCGGTAAGGTAACGCTGAGTGGCTGGTATGGGAGGAGGAAAAGATCATTTGTCCAATCATTGTCAGTCATGATGAGCCGCGATGGTGTGAGGTGAGTTGTTTCTCATTTCAGCAAGGAAAAAAAAGCAAGTGGAAAATTGACGAGAAAACGTAGCATCATGTTTAGCGTTAGCCTAGCCTCTCTTAAGTGGCTGTGCGTGTATATGTCTGTGTGTGTGTTCGTGAGTGTGTGCACGCGCGTGTGCGTGCCTGCGTGTAGCATGCATAAGGTGCACTTGTGGTTCGGGCAGGGACGGGGGCACCAAAAAAATATTTGCACTGTCGCCTATACCCATGATAGTACGCTAGTGTATCCACCTCACAGGTGTGTTAACAATATTTGAGAGAAATAGGACCTTTGTGTATGTAGAAAAATGTTTAGATTGTTGAGCTCTTTTGATTAAAAATGGGAGCAAAAACAAAAGGGTTGCATTTATAAAGAATATCTGAATCTGATAATTTTTGTCCAGTATAACTAAAGTGGTAGAAATGTAAAGCAGCAATATATTGTGGCTGAATAGTCAATAAAGCCCTCTTGCAGATGTTATGGTAAGTGCTTCAGTTATGCCCATAAATCATTCTAAAGATCCACTCTGGAAAATTACAGTGTATGGATATGAAAACTCAATTTCCCTTCACACTCTTGAATATGTCTTTGGCTTCTTCATTAAGCTCATTATGTACATATTCTTTAACACGCAAAACCATAACATGAATTTCAAAGACACTGACTGCACAGCACTGTCATGCAAGCTTCATACAGTCCAACAGAAACACAAAATTTGGAGTGCACACAAAATGATTAAAATTAAGATTTAATAAACTTGTTATGAAAGAGCAATTTTCCTAATTCTCTGCTCTTAATTGACTGTAGCACCTTGGATTTGGATAGCTGTTTGTACACTTGTTTGTGGTAATTTTCTGGTACTTCCCTGACAGCCTGAATAAAATCAATGGCTGTGCTTTGATCTGCAGCCAACCAGCAGGCCAGTCAGATACAGATACACTTTGTCATTTTCCACACAAAGAAAACGAAATTAAGTTTCTCCTGAGGAGTGGCCTCGCTGTAACAGGAGTCGCGCCCGCCAATCAAATGAGGGCCAGAACACAACTCTGCTGTCTGTACAGTAATACCTACTGGTTTCCCAGAGGAACACTTCAGTCAGGTAATAACCCTTGAGTGTCCAAACACCCTACCCCACTTTCTCATTTACATGAACACCATTCTGTGTGTCAGATACATTAGATGCTTAGCTCTCACAGTGAGTGTTGTTGGATGTAGGAGAAAAGAGTAGGTGTAAAAACCTAAGCAATATTGGCAAGGAGACCTGGCTATGTCCAGTCATCTCCAAAAATTGTCCACAGGCAGTGGTTATTGAGCTGGAAGCTCCACAATTTGGTTTTCTTTGAACTTTTCACCTCCTGAAGCAGGTGATTTTAATGATCAGCACCTCCTTCAGTTTGAGGAAAGGAGCTAATCAGTGAGATCAGCTGCTGGAGAGCTGGTTGGAAAGAAAACCTGAAGGTCTCAGCCTCCATGACACAACTTCGACACCTGTGCGCTAGCATGTCACTCTGCCATCAGTCTCCACTACTCCTCTGTTAAAAAAGAGGGGATCTGTAATGGCTGGAAAATAAAAATAAAAGACACAGAGGAATCAGATACTTTCATGATGACAGTAAACCTATACAATAATGGGACCATCCTGGTGCAGGGGAACCTCAAACCGTGTGAAATGGACTTTCTGCTTATAAAAGAGAGCCCAATAGGACAGATCTAACCCCACTGACAGTTCCCAATCCCTGCCAGGCACCCCCAGCTGTCTTATTAAGCCACTTCTTCTAAGCCAGATGTTTTCCTCTTCCAACACACCTGATTCAAATGATCAGCTCATCATCAAGCTCTGTAGAAGCCTGATAATGATCCTGATTATTTGAATCAGGTGTGTTGGAAGAGGGACACATCCAAAACATGCAGGATAGGGGCCCTCGAGGACCAGGATTGGACATCCCAGTTCTAAGCAGTCCCCGGAAGAGAAGGAGCACCAGCCCTGAGCAGATGGTTTTTGGGTTGTTTTGGTCATAGTGTGTTTCTTTTTTCCTCTCTCTTCCTTCAAGCTATCGTGGAGTAGGAGGTGTGGCTGCTGGGCCCTGGTGCTTTCTGATCTGGCGCACCTGTGCCTCATTTCATCTCATCAGTCAAGCATGTTAAGCTGTGCTCTGTCTTCACTTGGTGCCAGAGTTTTCCACCAGTTATGGTATTCACTCATGTCAGCCGCTTGTTCCTCAAGTCCAGTCTCTGCTGCTTGTTAGCAACATTTGTTCTTCTGCACTTCTTCACCCGGGACAATTATCTACGGCGTTGTTTTGGTGTTCCTCGCTGCCACTTCTGGGTTTCGCCAGACAAGACGCTCGCTTGCCGACCACAGCATGCCTCCACTCCAATCATCTGCCACCTTAATGTATTTTGTATCTTAATAAAGCCCTGGTGGCAGGAATGTTTTTTCTGGAAGAGGAAGACCCTTGGCCAGATAATGATGATGATCCCAGGGGTATCTGAGGGAGGTGATGCTGGTGCTGAAGAGAGACTGATAGTGGCCTGGCATCACTACCTGATGTGGAGGCAGAATTATTTGTTTTGGGTGTTTTTTTGTCAACCACTGATATCTCTCCCTCCCCGCTCCACCTTGAAGACTGAGAGGAAAAACAAAAAGTGAGAACACAGCCAACTTAACCTCTTTATTCCAAGCAGAGCGCTGGTGCTTCATCTGCACATGTGTCTTTGGATTATCATACTTATGTCAGTTTGTGCAATCAAAGAAATTCCAATGGTTCAGGAGAGCTGAGATGTTGCACTTTACAGTTAATATGGTGTCATTACGGTAATTTCACTCTCACAGAAGCTGGCAAAGTTGCCAATTTACTATATACTACATGTAAGAGTGCAGTAACAGTGATGCTGAACCAAGAATAGCTGGGGATCGAACCCACAACTTTATGATTCACAGGCGACCCACTCTACCACTTGAGCCACAGCCACAGGAAGGGTTAGCAAGTCGGAGGCTAGTGGATAAGGGGGCCGGTGCAGGTGAGAGACTAGCATAACCTATGCGAATGAGCTGAGAACATGATAGTCTGCTCGCAGTCGCTTGGGCTGAGTCAGGCCGGATGCTAGCAATCAATCAGGCCAAGGTCAAAACCAGGTTTCGGAAGACCAGTGTGACGATCACACAAAAACCAACAGAATCAAAACCAAAAAAACCTAACAACCATAAAAGGTACAAGTCTGATCTACAAATGGCATACCTTTATATCACACTTTCATGACCTAAGCTAGATCACAAAGCGCTTTACAAGGCAACTCATTCACCCATTCACACACAAACTCACACATCAATGGCTACCGAGCTGCCATGCAAGGCGCTAGCCACCATTGGGAGCAACTTAGGGTTCAGTGTCTTGCCCAAGGACACTTCGACATGTGGACAGGAGGAGCAGAGGATCGAACCCACAACCTTACGACTATAGGCGACCCGCTCTACCACCTGCGCCACAATAACAAGTAACAG
>OOFC01040910.1:0-22597 GCA_900323345.1 Pseudochromis fuscus | reverse complement strand
GATGGGCCCTGTACCTGCCACTATGTGACCAGCAAAGAGATGCTTGCTTCCATCATTGTCTTTGAGGCTTTGGAGATACACAACCATGTTGTCTGTCCTGGCAAAGACGTCGTCATCACCGTTCATGAGGAAACGAGTATTTGGACAGTTTCTCTCCATCCATTCCAGGAAGACAACGTGCTTCAAGGAGAGGTTATGAAACTTGTCATTGAAGTCCCATTGGAGGATGTCATTGTGGTCACGTTGCTCCAGCTCGAGCAGTTTGTTCCATCTTTGTTTCTCAAAACCATCACCTGACGTCCCCACGATGAAGATCCTTCGGATCCACACACCGTTGACCAATCTCTCCTCAGCCCAGGTTTTACGTAGCACCTCTCTGCGCTCGTAGTTCAGAGGGGGGCTTTTAATGACGAGCAGCAGGAAGACTTCTGCAGATTTATCAGCTCCTCCACATTTGTCAGGAACATCCAGCAGCATGGGGAAATGGCGACAGTGTCGGTAGTAGAAAACATCTTTCATATTATCAGGAAAAGAGCTGAAGTCTGCGATGTTAGCAGCAGACATGTTCTGCTGACATCTTGGCCAGTTGTATACATAAGAGTTGTTTTTGGTGGGTGGCCTTTGCTGGTTGTCGGGCTCTTTCACGTTTATGTGGAGGCATTTGGTTTTGTGGTCAATAAAATGATTACAGAGATAGAGGAACAACAGAGTGAGAGCTCCAATCATCTTGAAAATTTTTGATCTGAAGCGTATTCTCATTCTTGAGATTCTGCAGTGAGGAGACAAAAACAGCTCAGTCTGAAACAACTGATTAGACTAATTGATTAGTCCCTAATCTGATTAACATTACATGCAGGCTTTGCAGCACAGTGGGAGTAGGATGTAGGACCCAAATGCAAACCCACAAACTCAAGAAGGAGAATTTAACTAAAAAGACATTTAATTCAAATCAAGATCAACAAAGGCTGCTGCATACCTTAGGCAGGATAAACCCCAAATCCATCCAACAGAAGAGAATCCAGAACAGGGGGGAAAGTCCAAACACTGAAGAAACCAAAAGGCAAAAACCAAACAGCTAAACTGGCAAAGACAAGACAGAGGCAGAGAGGATTTGTGAGGGAAGATGCTGATTACAAGACAAGACACAGGTGAGCACAGTGAGACAGGTGAGATAGATCAGGGCCAGGTGATCAATCACACAAGAGGAACAAGAACAAATAAAGGAAGTGACATTGAATACAACTGTTTACTCTGACAAAATACCAGGTGACATAAAAACTAGGATATGAGAGACACAGACAGTGAAACAAGGAGGAAAAAACTGTAGCATTTGTGTTGGATACAAAAACTGAGGAAGAAAATTCTTTTTAATAACTGCAATTCTGCCAAGTAAATTTAACCATCTCTGGAGATCTGATTTTAATTTTGTGACTATAGTTAAGAAATTCATTTTTGTTAAAGAGGTTCGATGGAAAGAAAATACCAAGATATTTGAATCAATCTTTGGTAACCTAAAACAGCAAGTATTTTCAAGTCTGCTTTAATGGAAGTGGTACTGTCACCGGCGGGCGTGGGGTTTCTCAAGGACAGGATCAAAGCCCAAATGGTTATTGTGATATGACACAATACAGTTATTACCGTGCTCACTTCATACAGAAATGGCTGCTCTGCATTGTTACGAGACACAGTTTTTTTTCTTCTTTTAAACAATGTTTTAATGAGTTTAATAAGTTTACCAAAGCTTGAGAGTTTGTCTTTTTGTTTGTTTTCTAGTCAGTTTAAACAGAACAGCAGAGACTGATGGGAATGTGATTCATCTTCCAGGCACTTTGTCGATATTGGTGAAGTGAATGTTGACCAGATGGTGGTCCTAGATGAGGAGTGAACGTAGACTACATCTACAGTGGTGGAAAAAAAGTTTTCGGACACCACATGCATGTGTGAAATATTGCATTAAGAATCACTCCTAGATCTTTAAGGCAATTTCTTTTAGTACAGTCACAGACAAAATACTAAACAAATCCTAAAAACAAGCCATTACAAACTGAACATGGATTGGTTCTATAAAAATACCTAAGAAATTTCGAGCATTGGGTCATTTTGGTACCAGTGATCCACTAACGAAGGTCATGCTTTTTAGTGAAAGACACAATTTTTGTTGATGTGCTTCATGTCTATATAAAGGCAGCACATTTGAAAGACAAAAATGGCTAAAACAAGGAACCTAATGCAGGAAACATGCCTGAAGAAACAGATTAGCTAGCTAGAACATTACGTCGTACAGCCCCTTCGCTCTCAGATGTTTCTTCACTCTATGAGAGTTTTTGCGGCACTGAATGGGATCCTGTGAAAGATCTTGGAAGAACAATATCCGCTTGCTTTGCCATTCCACTCAGTCCTTCTCTCTAGGTGCTCGGAGAACCTCCTTCCAGGCTCTGAACCTCAGGAACTGCACCATAATATGGCGATCTCTCTGGCTGGCTCTGTGGGCATGTTCAATTTCCAAATCCTGTGTCACCTCTATTACTAGTGATTCAGAAAGAACTCTAGTGATAAAATTATTCATCTCTTTGGTCAGCTCCCTCCTCCTTATTGCACCATCCAGTGTCTTCCAGATATGTTACTTTCTCCTATAGCTGTTTTATAGTTGCAGCCGTGGTGTCCGCCGATTACAGGTTAATATTTTTTGTAATATTTTTTTCCACCTGAAACCAGTGGGTATCCGTATGCTTGCGTAGTGTTTATTGTGAATTTCAGTCAAAAATAACATCATTAACTAAACCAAAGGCACAGATTATTAAATTGAGGAAATGTTTTGTATTTTTTTTTCTTTGCCTGATACCAGAGAGCCTCTGCAAGCTGGGGAGTGAGTAGGAAAAAACTTGTCAGCTTCAGGAAGTAAGATGAAGAAGCTGTTTGATCAATGTGCTGAGTACTATGTCTTTAGGGTGGGGGACCAGGTGTTGGGATTGTTGCCTTACTGGTCCACACAAGGTCCTAAAAGTGGTATGTGAACATAGTTACATCACAGACACTTCTGAGCACAGAAAGGCTTCTAAGCTTTGTCATGTACACCTGCTGAAACCCCCCTCCACCTGTGCAGCTGATCCATCTAATACTGAAGCTCAGCACAGTGGGGAGGGTGTCTGTGGTTTCGTCCCTTCAGGCTGTTGCTGCTGAGAGGGAAGACGGTTCTTGACTCTGCTGAGTTGCAAGGATGATGAAAGAAGACAAAGTCGTTGGGTAACTTGCAGGTTTTGTTTGGTCACCTATCTGAATCGCAGCAGACAGATGTAGCTGAGCTCATCAGAGCATTTCCCTCCTTGTTTGGTGATACTCTCACTCAGACTCACCTTTCTGAGCATGACTTAGATGTGGGAGATGTTCAGATGGTTCTGCACAGATTCTATCAGGTTAACCCTGAGAAACATGCTTGTTGAAGCTTGTTGATTTTGGTTCCTGGGTTGGGACCCTTTCTCTCTGTGATAGCCCTGCTGCTTTGATAAAGCCTGTGTTGTCTGTTTTCCCCTGTCTGTGTGTGCACTTCCTTGTAGGTACCTGTTGAGCGGAGTCTATTAGTAAAACTAGGAGCATCTGGACAGTCTCCCATGAGCATCTAAGACCTGGCTGTCTCATTCCCTGTCTGTCTTCTTTCACCATAGCAGCATCATTTTGTTTGGATAGGCCCCACAGCCTGGTTGGTTTAGTTCTTCACCATACAACACCTTACACACACAATCCAACACTCATTCATCAACTAATACACCTCATAACCTTAAAGGGAACTTGTTTATCTAAAATAATTTTGCAACTAGCTGTGTCAAATTCACACAGGAAGCTTTTTGCTGTAAAAAAACTTCACAACAGGAAGCCATAAATCCAACACTGAGACTCACACACACACACACTCTTTTCACTCCTGCGAAGTGGCCCACACTCTCCTCTACCCACTGTTAGTTGTAACATGCTAAACATGTAATACAGGTTCTATATGGCCCCTGAAAACAATAGTCAAAAGAGCTCACTTGTGAAATCTCAATGTATCACATGACTATAGAGTCACTGCGTGACATTTACACAGAAAACAAGCCTGCTTTTACTATGCACCCCTTGAACCTGTGTGTTAATCCACTGAAGAGGATGAAGAACAGTTAAACCAGTTTAACAGGAACTTTTGGTGGGTCGGGACACAGGGTAAATTTTTGAGTTTTCACTTTTAAATTGCTGGATATATACTTGTTGGCCACTTCAGGGCTCCTATTAGAGAGCAGGGAGTCTTGGGGTTTAGTTTAATTTATTTAAATTGAAGTTGGTTGTTGGTGCACAGTTCTACAGTCATAGTATGATAAGTTGTTCTGTCTTTGCCTGTTGTGCAGAAAACCATCGCTAATTAAGAATCAAATGCTGACACGGTGCTGTAGACGGCATATGTAAAAAATGTACACAGAACATAAACTACACCCCCAATAACAGTCCATAGAGTCTCTGAGTAGAATTCACAACAGTAAATAAGGGAGAAATTTCCTGTCAACAGGTCTTGAGGGTTCAAGTCTGCCTTGTGTACAAGGGTAAACTAAACAGTCACTCCAATATCAAGATTATGGACACGTAATAACTTTAAATATAAGTGAGACTATAACAAAACTCTACCACAAACATGTCCCTGTTGCAAGCATCTATGATGATTTCAATGTTGAAGATTCACTAAAATGTAACAAGCCTTTCATTTACTTGAAAAAGTGCAGTAAGTAATAGATTACAGTCCAGTCACGGCACATAAATATATTGTTACAACCTAAAGTACTTCTCACAAACTGTGTCAGATGAAAGAGGAATACAAAGACAGTATCTGTGTAGTGTCATCGTAGGACTATAACAATATGAACGTAATCATGATTTTCCCTCTGGATTCCAGCTTCATCAGTATTCTTCAGCAAATTATTAAGGACGGCCATGACAGCTCCTGATAAACTTTCAACACTTTCTACCTACATCGTTGTCTGGCATGTTCGTCTGTCAGACTGACCTGTGCTGTTCCTGTGGTGGAAGTTATTTAACCACATATTATTCTCAGCGCCATCACTCAAATCAAGAGACACTGCATACAGTCTTGATCTAGTGCAAACTCATCTTTATAATATGACTGCTGGCACTGTTCTGTTTAATTGTGATCCTGGCACTGAGTGTCACAGCTGCCTCTACATCAGAATATTTATAAAAGAAATGGTTTGGTGCTAGGAGAAGCAGGACAGAACCTCACCACCATCTAGTGGTGAGTTGCTGACAAAGCTGGGGTCTGTACTACAGGGCAAGTTCAGCATAACCATCTTCCTCTAATCTGGCTTGAGAAATTCTAACAAAACCCTGGTTATCAACTCGATCTGTCAACCCAGGATTTTCCAATCAGCGCGTCACTTAAAAGATGTGGCATTGGCACCAAATCATTTACAGACATGGACAGATGTAAAGCTGCATATTCCTCACACTAACAAATTACAATCCTGCACAATCATTCATCTTCTATATCACATCCAATTAATTGGATCGCTGGAGCCTATCCCGGTGTATGTGTAACATATCAATATCACTGATCAGTATCACTGATCACTATGATCATTCAATGTAAACACAGACGTCTCCATAACTACAGAACTTGTTTCACAGATGTTGAGTTTTGCCTCATTCATTTTTTTGTTCTGTATTTTCAAATCCATTAAAAAACAAAATGTAAAATAAATCTTCACTGCCACGTACTACTCACTGTAGAATTTGGTTAAGGCTTCTTGGTGTCTGTAGTACTCTTTTCTCTGGGGTTATTAAATACTTGCATCATCAGGCAAAAGCAGGATTCAATTGAGCTTCTCCAAACAGACAGAGTCATGTACTTGGCACAACAGTTTATCAGTTGCAGTTAAATCATCTGTAGACTGTTCCACAGTGACCACCCTGACTCCCATAAATTCTGTGGTTTGATAAATTGTTCTGACGCACTGACGGAATTTTCTGTGAAAACAAATAGTGCATATGTCAATTTATAGAGATAATATTTTTTATCAATATTCAACACAAAAATGTGTTGGATGCAGGAAATAAGCTACAGCAGCAGGCTGGGAAAGTCTTTACAGACACTCTCCCTTGGCACCCACCCCCACGATCCTCACAGATCGGTCACCGCATTTTGTAAGATCTGACTGATCAGTGGGTGGAGCTTTCAGAAGTATTGTTCTCTTATCTGAAACACAACCTGCCCAGATCAGGTTGGCCATAGACGTAATAATTATATTATTGTATATTATATTATAGTAATTAATTTATACGTCTATGTCTACATAATAATTATTATGTATGTGAGATTGGCAGCAAGAGTTGAAACCTGAAAACGTGGAGTTCAACCTGAAATAACCTCACTGATTTTGAATCCTGCCTCGTAGTGCACATAGATATATATTGCAGGCCTCTGGGGCAATATCTCCATGGTAACGTATGCTGTCAACCTAACACATCGTGGACGTTTTCTCAAATCAGAGTAAATTCTCTACGTTAGCGACGTAGTACAGAAAAGTCATATATTAATCTTCTAAAGTTTTGTCCCATAATACCAACGTTATTTGAAACGTGCAATTAATGTTTAACGGGAAAAAAGTATTTTTTTTATGACGTATTTGGGTCTGACCGCCACGTGACACCTCTATACAAACTGCTTCCGGGTTCTGCGGCTCTCAGAAAGGAAAATGGCGGCTCTCGGACGGCTCTCCAAATTGCTACTGAAGTCTCCTTTGATTCAGACCCGGCGTCAGCTTTCTGCTGCTGCAGGGCACAGCGAAAACGCGAGTAAGTATAACACGTCACTTTAGCTCACCGGTTGTGTTAAATGTCTTTTATTTTAAAGACGACTTGTCATGTTTTGATAATGACCTTCTTGAGCTAACGGTAGCTATTGTAGCATTAGCAATAGCTGGACATCCTTGAGGGGACACGACGAAAAACGCTGCACAACACAGACCGTGTTCTCCCAGCCTTTCATATGTTCTATGATTAAAGTGATGCCCAACAAACCCTCGATTTTTTTTCTTTTAACTGTGGTTTTGTCTGTTTTTTTGACGTGGCTCGAAGTGTAGCAGTAAAAGGCATGTTTTTAAAGCTGAAAGTAACAACAGTGCCACATCAGGTTATAGAGTTCTTCTCTGTGGCAATCATTATAGCCCAGATTTTATCAAGTAAGACAAAGTTTAAAGGACTAGAAAAAGAGTCTGACATGAACAAGAAGGGGAAAGTAACTTTGAAGCTGGAAGAGTAAAACCAAAATAACTGGATTTAGAAAGAGAAATATAAATGTGTAGACGCATCACTGCACATTAGTATGACACTGATTTGAGAGAAAATGACAAGGTAAGAAGAAGTAAATTGCAGCTGGGTGTTTAAGACACCACTGTAGAAAATAATTACAGAGTGAAAGGACCACAAAAAATACTCAGCGTTGTCACCTTGGTATAATAAGGCCATATAATGACATAAAATTTATCTTAAGTGAACCATTTGGCACATCTTAATTTTTCAGTATAACTAGTGATTTGCAGTAGTTGTATTTCTTGATTTATTTGAAGATGAGATGGCGATATGGAAAAATGGCATGCAGTTTCATAACTTAACATATAGGTGTATTCCTTGCTATAAGTATTTGGTTCTAGATTTAAATTTCTTTTGTCTTCAGAGCATTTTTTCATTATTGTTTTGTTTAATTGTTTTATTTTCTAATTTCCAGCTAAAACATGGAAGATCCTCACGTTTGTGATTGCCCTGCCTGGTGTTGCAGTATGCATGTTGAACATGTACCTGAAAGAGCAACAGCACAGCCATGATCGCCCAGAATTTGTCCCTTACAGCCACCTTCGCATTCGAAGCAAGGTCTGGCTTTATGAATATATTACATGAGTGTACATGATCATCCCAGTTGTCACTTTTACATTACTTTTACAATTACTTTTGACCTCATGGTGGTTTTTTTTGTTTGTTTTTTTTTCCCCATAGCGTTTCCCCTGGGGAGATGGAAACAAAACTCTTTTCCACAACCCACATGTGAATGCCCTTCCTGATGGCTATGAAGGAGACGAATAAACCCACCAGACCTCAATACTGGCACAGGGACCAGTCATCTTTCAGCAACTGTTACTGGACCACACTCCTACTTACAGTTTACTCTTTAGGTTTTTTTATTTTTACCTCTGTGCTCTCTACAAGGGGGCACCCGAACCACAGTTTTCTTGCTTTGGACCATTCATCAAAATGTCAGCTTAAACTGAATTAACATAAATAAAGTAACTATTATTACCTCAAATCATGTTTTATTTCTTTTGTGTGTTTATGTGATGTTGTTGCCTTTGTGTAGAAGATTGTTTTGGTATGTCACAGACAGCACAGATATAAATTATGAAATTAGACTTTATGTGACTGCAGGCTCATACTCGCATCTTATCGGGATATTAAAAACAATGTAGGATTGTGAAAGTTATTCCTGCACCTTTGATTTTCTTGCTGAGGCAAATTTTTTAAAAGTGTTAGGTTACCTTTAGTACAAGCTGTCATCTTACATTCGTCTAGAGTTTCTGTATGTTACACCAAGAGCCTGAACATTCTTGTTTGTTTTTGAGCAAATTACTAAAGAGAGCTATTAGTTGGAATAACTTCAAAATATCTGTGTGGGTGTGTAGGGCTTTAATGGGGTTAGGTTTGTCAATTTTCAGATGTTTGCATTTGTTGACCAAATTATGTGACCATTAAAAGACTTTTACAGCAGATATTTTGGGTAGTCAAAGAAGGTGGAGTACAGGTGTTTCTAATGGCATTAGTGATGGATCTGCTTCATTTGAATGGGAAAGTGACAATGACTGTGCAGCATCACAGGTAAAGCAGCTAAATGGAGTTCAGCCATATTGTTTACACCAAAGCTCTTCCAACTGGGACATGCCCAAGTATTTTCTTTAACAACAACAAAAAAAGATCTTTCCGTTGATGCCAATATAAACCAAACAGCATCTTGGTCATAGAGAGTACTACCAACCATTTCTTCCATGATTCTCAGTGTGAAAAGTAACTAGAGCCAGATGCACGTGCCGAAGCCTTTATGTGATTCAAGTGACATATATTCTCATTTTGTGGTTGCGAGTCCTGTCCCGACGGTATCCAAACCTCAGCTGCATCTGCAGTCACCAGTGTTGTTTAGTATGATGTGATGCTTAGTTACATGTGACTCATTCTTTGTTACAGACTCCACCTCTTTCACGTGAACGCGCTTTAAGCCGAATTATAAAATCCTGGGTTAACAAAGCTTGCTGATAAACAGCTTCATGACACGGACTATCTTACCCTCGTTTCCATCGCTTAGACAGTTATTGATACTGTGTCGCGTGCGGTAACCGACTGTCGCATTGATTAAGCTCGTCTTTATTGCGTTATACCACGGTGGATTACGATTTGATTACTAAATCTAGCATTGAAACATCTCGGATAACTGCGCGCACCCGCTCCGCCATAAAGGAGAGATCAGTCGCTCGCCGAAACCCGGATCACAATCCATGAACACAGACAGAGGTGAGGAGAGGTGTTCAAGACCTCATGACAGGAAACTGTACAATAAAACAATAAGCAGTCATGTTTGGGACTGTCACAGATGCACATTTACAGTTTATTTGTTGATGTTTTCTTTAGATATCTACATGATGAAAAAACACGAGAGGGCGCACTTCTTCAGCTCCAAGGAGCAGGAGCTCATTTTGAAGTTGTATGAGGAAGAGAGAGAAATATTAACAGCTAAATCCAACACCACCAGTGCCTCCAAACTGAGGGAGGAAGCCTGGCAGAGAATTGCTGATAAAATAAATGCGTAAGATCACTTATTTTTGCAAAAGTGATTAATTTAACCTATTTTTTTTATATATATAAATACATGGCCAGTATAATTGTGGTACTTTATCATTTGTTCTCTGTCCTGACGCATGATTGTTAATTTCTCATAATTTACAGGGTATCAGACAGTGGCTACAAACGGACATGGCAGCAAGTGAAAGTCAAACATAAGAACATAGTGCAAACAGGTAACCTTAGTGGTGAAAGTTACACTGACTCAGATCTGTACTAAAGATACTCCAGTTAATTGCCAAATGCTATATATTTTTCCCAGTGTATTCCCATTTATCCCAGTGTATTCACCTTGCAGATTCATTAGATTATCTGTCAGTGGGAGTTTTCTGTGTAGTATGATACCTTGTTACACTAGCTTGCTACATTATTAAAATGCAATAATAACTGACAGGAGACATCATTTCTTTAGTTGTTATTTCTCTAATTAAAGGAACTGATTTTTTTCCACCACTGACTGTAACTACATTTTAAACACTAACGTTCAGAGAAAATTAAAATTAATAAACCCCTCTTATCTATCCATATGCAGCAAAAAGAAAAAGGGTTGAGATGATGAGGAATGAGGGGGGCTCAGGGACCCCATCTCTGACCTCTGCTGAGGATGATCTACTGCTGCATCACAAAGACAGCAGGCTGAGACTGGAGATCCTCCCTGGAGGTGCCTGTATTGAACCAATACCTGAATCTGACAGCTCATTCATGAATGGTAGGTGGGGTTTATCTTTCAGAAAAGTCCCTCTGTAGTTTGACATGTAGCTGAACTTAACGCTGGTCCCACCACTGCAGTGTCTGGTCATCCTGTCCTCCTCCTGCCTGTAACAAAGACTGAACCAGAGAGCTTGAGCAGCGATGAGACAGACATAAGTGAGCCCCAGTTTGAAGGGGTAAGTACTTCTAAACATGCATATTCTTTAAGCATTCAGCTTATAATACTTAACAAATGGATTTGATCTTTTTTTGAAGGATGTGCTCAATAGCAGCTTCCAGGAGAGGGACATTTCAGCAGGTGTTACAAGTGGTTGCGGAAATGCAGAGGTAAGGTTCAATGTGTCCACAATGGGCTACAGTAATGACAAAGAACGAGAACAATAAGAGCAGAGGTGTTGTTTAATATCATTCACAGAAGCAGGCAGAAGACATTAAGACGCTTTATTGCTGTTACCTCAGAAAGGAGATGGAGAACCGAGACCAAGAGATGGCGTACAGAGCACTTAAAATGAAGAAGTTGGAGAAAGAAATCTTATTACTTGATAAGCAGCTGATGTGATTTTAAAAATTGTGGGGTTTTTTTTCATTGCACTGAAATATTATGTTGATACAGCATTTGTTTAAGGCCAGACAGCTGCTGAATTCCTTCAATCACACGTGTTATATTGACAGATGTGCTGCCTTTACCCCGTACAGTGGAGTTGTGTGTGTAGGTTGCAGTGACCTGCAGTAGAGGGCAGTGGTGTCCCTTGCAGTTCTGACATTAGATTTGTCAAGTATGTGTGCAGTTGTATGTAGTAGTATTTAAGCCGTTTGGGCAATCTCTATGCTGTGGCAGTATTTAAAACCTTTCAGTTAGTTGCCCAAAGGTCATTTCTGTCCCAGCATTGTGTTCGGTGGGAGTTGACTCAAAGCAGGCTTTGAGGCCCAGCGAGGGTTCAGGGTAACAAGGTCACACAGAAGGGCCCTGTGGAGCCGCTGAGGAATCCACTATCAAATGGTACGTTGACACACTTTTGGTTGTGTTGGCTCTGTATTCCTAAAACGATTAATTGCAACAATGAGTGGCTGTAATGTGAGAGCACTTAGATCCACAACAATTGAGGAGTGTGCAGTTTAAAAAAAATGTTGGGTTGTTTTAACCAAAAACTGGGTAATTATTGGACTATGACTAGACTAATTTAACCAAGCAAGATGCAATGTTTTTAGTGCATAAAATTTTGATTAAAACCAAAAAAACTGAGTGAAAACAAAGTAGTGATTGAAAACAGCCGATCTTGCTGGGTTAAATCTACCCAGAAAGTACTTAGACAACTACTTACCAAATTCTGGGTTAAAACAACCAAATATTTTATTTAGTGTGTAGGAACTGTTTTAATCTTTTATGTGTATTTCTGAAATTTTCAGGGGACACTGATTGGAAAAGTTACATGAGTCATATTTATACGTCATATTTATACTTCATATATTGTTGCAGATACTTGGTTGACATCAACAAGATGATAAATATTCTCTCAGCTGGTCTGTGCTCCTTCCTTATTAATTTCTTGCTGATATTTCATTGCTTCTAGATTTTTTTTAATGAAGTCTGAAACACACATGCTGAGTAAGATTGAGGTCAGGTAACTTATTTTGCTCATGTAATCTAGACACACGACACTTTGCTGAAATATTTAAAACAAGAAGTGAAATTACAAGTAATGTGATGTCAAAAATTGGAAACTGATCTCCACCACCAGCAACATAGGCTACTTCTTTGGATTAAAAATGGTGCTATGTGTGCATTTATGCTGTCTATGGTTCTTTTAAATAAATGCCATGGCAAAATGACATTTCATCATGTGTTTAGTAATGCAATTTAAATCTGTGATTCATTTACCTGTAAAGAATGGGGTAAAAAAATATATATATCCTGTTTTACAGCTT
This sequence comes from Pseudochromis fuscus, assembly GCA_900323345.1. NCBI lineage: Eukaryota > Metazoa > Chordata > Actinopteri > Pseudochromidae > Pseudochromis > Pseudochromis fuscus. The sequence goes on along the minus strand of OOFC01040910.1, from coordinate 10,045 downwards.
AAATATACCATATCACCTAAATTCTGTTTTTGTTGGTTCTTTGGATTAAAAATGGTGCTACAGGTAAGCTACATTTCTACTGTCGAAGGTCTGTCAATAAAAGTCATGACAAAATGTTATTGGTTCATATGTTTGTTTTAATGTATACATTTTATTTCCTGGTTCATTTTTCTGTAAAAAAAGAGGTACAATCATTCTTGTTTTCTAACCTAAGTTTACCATCTCACCTATACTGTCTCTTTTAGATTATACTATTTAAAACCAGCCTTTTCTCATATTTAAAGTTATACATCTCTTAATTAGTTTTCTATTTATGAATGAGCTGTTTAAGCTTTGTTTTGTTAACAATTTCAGCTTTTTCCTCCTTGTGTTGTATTATGTATTTAATCATAATTTTTGTATGAATCAACTACAATAAATGTTTGTTTTTGTAAGAAGACTGTTCTTACCTGTAAACAATATAAAAATGTTCAACTTGTTTTACTGAAAATGCTTAAACAAAACTCAGCCCATAGGTTCATGACATTGAAAAGTATTTGTAGTTGTTATGACGTTGATTAAACACATAGACTGTTCATAGAAATTGAGGAAGCAAGTGTAACATCACCTGGTGGTTTTGTAGACAAGTGTTTTGAAGCCAGGAATTTGGTATTTGAATGTTGCCATGTTGGTTGCTTGGAGCCAGAAGTGACCATATTTGTATGAGGAGTGAGGGGGTGGGTCTGACCTTTGAACCCAAGGACACTGCCCAATGTGTGATGTTGGAGTTCAGTGCCAGTCTCATTTGAGATGAGGCCTGTCAATCATACTAACCACAACCCTAAAACTTCCTCCTTAACATTTACTTAATTATGATTATTTTTTAAATGGACCACCAGATCACTGATAGGAAGAATTCACTTTAATGACATCAGAATGACTTATGGGAAATTTATTGACTGATTATTTCATGACTGAAAATTACCATTTTTTGCAATCAATTGGAGCCAGAGTTTTTTGGAGCCAGCTTCCACTGGTCATCTGGAGTATTACACTTAATTGCACTTGTGCATTGGCTTCACTTTTGAGACCTGGTTCATCCGCTGTAGTCTGACTTTTTCCAAAAAAATCTCTTCTGTTCCTTTAAGAAAACCTTCCTGTGGCTTGATCACCTCTATCTCCACAATCGTCTGCTCCGTGTCCTTGTTTACACTTTGTAGTTACTGACTGTGATGGTGATTTGCATAAAACAAGTGAATATTTTTGACATTTCTTCACTTCAGCCATCAGGAGTATTACTCTTTCTGCGTACAATATATTATTAAACATGAGTCTTTAGTAGATTGTGAGAATGTCCCTGGGTAAGACTGATTAAATTCTCTCTTCTCTAAATTCAACAATGTTATATTTCTACACATGGCTTCTGGGGGTAATTCTAGACAGACACGTGTTAATAAATAATGTGCAGAAGGTGAACTGCACAGTGCACGTCTGGAGTCCACAGAGAGGCCTGGACATCATCCAGCGGCTCGGAGGTCTTGGCGAAATTCAAAATGGCGGACCGGTTTGCCACTGGAAACACACATTACCCTCAAACTGTTAACGTGAAAACCTGCGATATGAACTCGAACCCCGACTTTTTAATTCGTACAACATATGGACAGAGCTCGCTCTCGAGCAGCTGCTTCCACTTCGGTTGCGCTTTGACGCAGTCATTGGCTGGCGGAGGTCTGCGCGTTCACGGTCCGCTCATGAAGCCACCCTCAATCGAGCACCGAGCAATAGATCCATCATGGCTTCAAATGGAGATATTCTTTGAATTATCTTTGCCTATTAGGAGTGCTGTATATAGTCAGTGTAAACGCGTGTGACACCCCGTGGATAATACACGTCTGGTCTTCCTTTTATATAAACGAATAAACATAACAACACGAAGCCAGCAGAGGAGGTTGTAAAACAGCCGAACAGAGCCAGGACTTCACGACATTTTTGTTATTATCTTAGTATTTTGAATCTCCAGCTCACCTCTGTGAAATATAGTGTAAGTGCTGATATGGCTTCATGCAACATCACAGCCTCTTATACTTGCTGAGAGCATTTTCCAAGTTGAAGTGTAACAGGCTTTAAAAATACTACAGAAGAGGTTTCAAAAGTGTTATCAATTAGTAACCATACTTGCTTTCTCTGTCTTGTAATGGGCAGCCGTTTCCATGTGTGTTTATGGGTCTGGAGTGGAATAAAAAACAGTATACTCTGTGTCTGTGATATGGATGTAGAAAAAAGAAGAAACATTGATCACACACTTTTCTACACTGCACTGATCTGACAAAAATCGAGGTTTTCTTCAATACTGTGATAGTTTTTTTATTCATATTGAAATTCTGGCAAGAAACGGGATTAAATGTGTGTGCTTTAGTAAATATACTTGTATGAGGAAACCCTTTTTAATTTGCTGTGTGACAATAACAGTGAATTCTAGGATCCTGTCATCCCCTATTTTCAGTAAAGGCCTTCAAAATAGTAATCAGATACTGTGGGCTTCTTGTATGCTTTAGTTATTTCCATATGTTTTCACAATATTTTTGACAGCTGTTCTTTTGAGGAGCAAGTATTGCCTCTAATCCATGGGTGTCAAACACATTAAATTTTATAGATTTAAAAGGCATGAGAATAACTTAACTTTCCTCCTAAATAGCCTCCACTTTGGTTTGTATGGTGTGGTCAGGATTACTACACAGATGTGGAAATGTATTTGAATGTATACTAATATCTCCAGCTTGACACATTGTTTGAATCATGAAGTGAAATATGTTTCAGTTCCAGATACCTGTAAATGTTTTGTGCCTTTGTAGATCCACTGTGATCTGTAAGTTGGACTGCACATGTGTTAATGATAAACTGAGGTTTAATATTGTTGAAATTACACTTATTTTTCTTAGAAATGTTGTAATGTAGTTTTGTAAGAGTATAGCTCATTAAATATAACATTTTTACAATGTTCTTCTTTGCACCAAATCACAAGGAAACATTTGGAGTTGTGGTTATTTATAGGTTATTACCCTATTATCTTACTGGTCTGGCTCATTTGAGATCAAACTGGGCTGTGTGTGGCCCCTGAACTAAAACGAGTTTGACCCCCCTGCTGTAATCATTGTAAAACATGATCAAACATCCATAAGTAGTTTTTTCGACACACTGACACTTTATGCTTGTGTATTCAATACATGTAGTTGCAATGCTCTTAATTAAACCATCGGGTTTTTTGTTTTTTTTGCGTTTTTCCTTCTAGTTTTATGTATGAGTGGAGCACTAGTTTGTCCCTGCATGCTCGCCGTAGTTTCACATGACTTCTACTGCGTGTGACTGACCTGCATTCCTCAAGTGGCACTACCACCGTCTCTGTCAAAGTACTCCCTCTGAACGGCGAGTGGGCCATGGACAACAGCTTAAATCAACACTACCCACCGCTGTCTTGTAACTGTAACGTCTAACTATCTGTTTGTAACAATCAGCTGATGGGCCGCGCAGTGTGGGGGAGGTGTTTGTAAGATCTAAGTCGCCGATAAAATACTTCGCTCTACTTCTTGGTTTTTGTCGAAGTGCATCTTCAGCCTGCTGCAGTGGAAATACATGGATACCAGATAACCGATGGCTGAGCTGATGCCACCGGACTCGAGGAGGTAGGATGAGCTGTCAGTTTGCAGTTTTACGACAGGAACAGGGGGCACACTGCAGGACAGAATAGAAAAGAACATTAGACATTTATTGTCAGTGCACACGAGATACAAGGAAATTACTTACATGTAGCATACTAGTCCTGAGATGTTGAGTTGCAAAGTAAAAAATATACAGAGTGGAAAAAATGCACTGAATAGATGAAAAACGGCTACAGTAAAATAAAGTAAATAAACTATAACAAAATATCTACTGTGATGAGTGTAAAAGGGAGGGTGTCAAAGGAGATGGATGCATTGGAGAATAAGTGTGTGTGTGTGTGTGTGTGTGTGTGTGTGTGTGTTGTAAAACACGTTTTTTCATAGATAAATGGGCCTCTTCATTCATAAGCAGGAATTTCAATAGATGTCTGGATTTTGACTTTTTTCATCAATAAACAAGTGGAATTGAACAGCACAAATCTTCAGTGTGACTGTTTTGAGATGCCTCTAGTGCACTACAAGATTTCTGTTTAGTTTATTTGTTTGCACATGGAAAATGTATACCATATATAATTCACTGGAAAAAAATGTGAGGGAGAATTGCCATCCAGAGGCTTGAAACGTGGCATTCTCCTAACGAAATATCACACAACAATAATATTAGTAAAACAGACAGATTTACAATTTATATAAGTGAAATACACAAATACAGCAATTTGTGTAAGCATAGTAAAGTATATCTGTACATTACCTTGAGATGAATACAAATAGCAATAATGATAACAAATTAGAACAGAAGCATTTAAAAGATGGCAAACAACATAACAAGCATATTCAGAGGCCTTAGAACTTGAATGAAAAGAAAAATCTAGGTGGACCCCAATTATAGAGGCAAACCAAATGAGACATTTTGGTTGGATAAGAGATGATGATTTAAGGGCACTTTTACACTGCTTTGAAGATAAACAGAAAAATGTGATGGCAGTGAATTCCATATTTTAGACCATTCATAGAATATACTAAATTGGCAAGAAAAAGGGAGCTCTGTGCAGACTGGAGCTACAAGTGGTGTACTTATGAATTTGATCATTCTGTGCAAAAAGTATAATGAAAGAAAGAGGGGAGGGAGAGGAGCTATGGACAAAAAATGAACCACTCTGAAGATGGTTCACCTGACAAACACAGAGGACACCTACATGCAGGAATAGAGGCTGAGAGGAATGTCCTCAATGAGGAAGTTCAAGTTTGTTCTGATGAGTACTTGTTTGTTGGAAGCTGACTGACTTGTTGAGCAAAACAAATAAATCTAATGGTATAATAAGGAGCATAAGCCATCTTGTAAGAACAAACGGTCTCCTTACTCTTTATTATGGTCTAATGTGTTCCATTTTTGGGCATGTGCTCTACAAGATCATCCTCCAAAAGCATTAGGATTTTTGGTATTTAGGTCTTCTGCTTCTCAAATTTCTCTTTATGGCTAAGATACATTCAAGGAATAGGATAATTCATCAATGTTTAAATACTAATTTTAAAGCAAATTCTCAAGTCCAGTCCTATGCTACTCATCAGTGTTTACATCTTCATTCAGAGGTAAATGTTTGATAAGATTTAGGAGTACAAACTATGAAATGTATGTTCCCAACATGCAACAAATTGTTCCTTTATATTAGGTTTCATAAGATGCTTAAAGGGCCATTTGACATCTGTTTTAAAACTTATTTTCACTGTGTATTGTTTCATTATGTATTCCATATTTTATTTATCTATTTATGTAATATCTACATTACATATAATTTTTGGAGCCAGCTTCGTCCAGCTGTGGACTTATTAATATTCTTTACTTAAAAGTTACTGAAAGAATGGGATCGATTTATATACTTTATATTTATTTATTTGTATTTTTCTTTTTTTTTTTTTGCTTTTATATTGATATTTTTACATGGATGGATGGATATCCCTTGGAAGATCCATCAGGGAAATTGGGGTATTTTTAGCATCATTGTTGTAATAATATGAACAATTCTGACACTGATTGGTGGGTTTAACTTTCAGGTGTGATTACTTCTTCCTCTACGATGGGTCCAAGGTCAGAGGAGAGGGCGACCCCACCAGAGAGGGAATCTGCTACTTCTACCCTGAAGAGGTCTGACTTTCACAAACTGCTTTTGGTTGTTTTGTGAGTCCTGTTGAGTAGGCTCAACACCTCCACTGTTTGTTTGTATGTGTATAATTCAGGCTACAGTTTTTAGGTCTGTAACAGGAAGTGGATCCTCACAGCATGTGTATATCTTGCATCTTGCAGACCCCTTTAGATAAACAGGAGCTGCTCTGTGGTCAGCTCGCCGGCGTCGGCCGCTGTGTCTCCGAACTCTCCTCCTCTCCTGTTCGCATACTCAGGCTGCGTCGCAACAAGTTTGCCATTCGCATGAAAGATGACTTCTTCTGGGTGAGTGTGCTCACACATGGGCCTACGGCAACTTTTTGAGTTATTTTAGAATTTATTTCCTTCTCATTCTTTCCTTAATGTGAGTTTAAATGTGAAGGATGTTGTGGACAATGTGTTGTCTTTTTTGCTCCCAGGCTCTGGGCTGCTCTGTGGATGTCCCTACAGTCAGTGCCTGTGAACTCCTGGATCAGCTAATAGATCTCTTTTGTTTCTACAATGGCTCTGTCCGTCGGAGCTATCAGGTGCAGTCCACACTCTAAATCGAACTACAGTGGCCTTTTAAAAAGTCTGAGAAAGATCTACAATAGGATCACAACACAGACAAATTTGCATCGTTTACAAAAGCTCAAACACAATATCACAATAAAATCTGAATCAGATTCAGTTCGATTAGTCAAATATGTCTGCACATACAACGAATTTAGTTTCTGGTTAATGGTTTCTCTCTAGGATTTAAGACAGACATACAATAGACATTAACAATTTATATACACATAGGATCAAATATACATATAATGTGCAGAAGAAAATTTTGTCCAACAATAAGAGTAAGGAAGATAAGTTGCAGTGTGGTGCAAATAGTTTGGGTCACATGATGCAGCAGTGTCAATAATATTTGTAGGCTGTGTGATGTGTGGTGAGGAGGCAACAGGAAAGAAGCTGTTTTGTACCGAGATGTTCTAGTCTCTCACACTAAATATATATAATTATATATCAATATATAAATAATATAAAAAGACAAATATAACAATAATTACTGAACTGTGAGGGGATCCGAATGTAATTCAGACTGATGCATTGTATAGAAAGCTGTATGGCAGTTATCAACGTCAGGAATATGTTGTCTGACTCTGCAGCTTGTAATTTGAATTTTACTTTGCAGCTTAACAGTCGGGAATCTCTAGCAGCTCAATGGGCCAGGTACCTCTCACACCTGCAGTCAGGATCCTCAGAGCTGTATCACGTCTTCAGCTGCTTGAGGACCATTGACTCAACTAACGTATGTTCAAAATTTTATCAGAGTTCTGCTTTTAACTTGCAGTGGCTATGCTAATGCTGCACATAGATGTTTTCAAACAGGATGTGACTCTGTCATAATGCCCTGTGGTGTTGTGTAAGTGCTCAGTGCAGTGTGCCTTGAGAAACACTCAACTGTACCTACAGCATGCACATAAATGATGTTAAAGTGTTGGATTGGTGGTGCAGTTTCCAGCTTTTGCAAAACATATGCTGAAACAAGCCCGTCATATGATACATAACAAACTTATTGTTCCACCCTTCACAGAAGTGTTCTGGTGAAACAATTAACACATGAACTTATGGCCTTATAAACTGTATATGTATCAGTTTCAGGTTGACTGTGTTACTGAAAGGTAACACTTGTGACTTGTCCTCAGGTTGACCCACTTCTCCTGCTCAAAGCTGCCCTCATTCTTCAGGCGTGTCAGCGCTGCCCTCTAGTGTTAGCAGGCTGTATTCTTTTCAGAGGACGGTGAATAGACATTTTAACTGTATATCCACTTCTTAGCAAGATATATATATATTTTTAAATGACACATTCTGAAATCTGACTTTCTTCTGCATCCTCTCCAAAGAGTGGTGAGCACACAGATGTCTCCAGAGGTCACAATGAAGGTCATGGTTCATGAGAGTGAAACATATACCAAGGTAGGAAACAAAATTTGGTCTAGATACAAGTACTTTAAATACTTTAAGAAGAGTAAAGTAACCACTAACCTAAAACAATGTGATTTTATACAATCTTGTGCACTCTTTTGTGTTATCAACAAAACATTTCTTTGTTGAGAAACAACCAGGTCTCTCAGTAAAAAGAGAGAACTTTTAATTACTGGTTGTAATTGTTTTGGCTGATTTGTTAAGTTCATATTCATGATTTTATGATAATATATTCCTTTAACAATTAATTAAATAAATAAATAATAATTTTATGCTCTCATTTTCATGGTAACTACTTTCAATGTTGAATTTATATGAGGAGATCTGAGCATTGTTGTAAATGAGGGTCTTCTTCAGTGATTTGACGCAGACTCTTAAATAAAGGTCATCAACTAATCAGTCAATCAATAATTCAATTAACACTTCAACTTTTGGTAAATACACTTATGGAGTTTCTCAGCAAGAATTACCTGAAAGATTGATATCACTGTCATGTCATGCCACTATTTATGCTAGACGAAGCTACATATTTGCTGTGCAGGCATGAGTGTGGTATCATCTAACTCTCAGCAAGAAAATGCTGAACTCTTATTTTAACAGAACAAAAAACAAGGGAGTATTTTATTTTTGGATTTAGGCTCAGAGGCCCAATGGAACGAGTGCATCTAGCTCATGTGGCGGTGTTGTCAGCTCCACAACTGTCTTCCTGACCATGTCTGAACACCAGTATCTGCAGTCGGCTCCTGTCGACAAAGATTTCAGGTAGTGTGTGAGGGTCCTCCTGAGATTGATCAATCTGTTTCCAGATAGTACGAAACTTACACAAGCTTCCCAACACAAGATGCTTGCATAACATTTGCAGAGAAGTATTATTGTCTCAAACGGTTTTCCACCCTCTAGTTCCCATTCTACTCCTCGCAAAGATGCTCCGCCAAAGAAGACCCGCCTGTCGAGAACTTTATCCGACACACCCTCGACTGATTCTGAGCCATTGGATCCATGTTCCTCCCAGTCTCCCCAGAAGGCGTTGTTCTGCCCTCACTTGTCAGAATCAGATAACTCTGTGTTTACCCCAGCTCCATCGCAGTGCACTGCTGATTCACTCAACCCTTCACCACCGTCGCTCAGGCCTTCCCTCTCAAATGGAAAACACTCTCAAGCAGCTGAGGCGGAAGTGCTGGATGAGTCGCGTTATCATAGTTTTCACAGCAATGGTGGAGAAGGCAGCCAGGTACACAGCAAAGGAGACGAGTCGATGTTTGAAGGAAGCTCCCATCTAAATGGAGGAGATGGAGATGCAGCTTGTGGGACAGCGTTTGAGTTCAGAGGGGCTGAGTGTGGGAATGAGCCGTTACGCGACGATGAGGTTGTGATGGGGGACACAACAGTTGGCCACGGGAGTGCTCAAGACCACACGACAGAGCTGAGTGATCCTCCTCCTCCTCCTCCTCCTCCTCCTCCTCCTCTCTCCAGTGAGGACAGTCTGCTGATCCCCATGACGCTGTACATGCACCGGGTTAAAGGCTTGGTGTTGGCTCTGCTGGTGGAGCCCCACTTCACAAGTGATGCAGCCTCTATGGAAGAAGTGGTGAGAATAATGATCAGCTTTTTTTGTTTTTCTGTGACTGCACTACTGGTTAGCCTCTGTGTCGCTAATATTTGGTGTTGCCAGTCAACCCTGTCTTTATGGTTTGTATCTAGTATCACTGCAGCCTGGCTTCACTCAATGGACTAGAGGCACATCTGAGGACTATTTCTCCAGGGGCCCCAGGTGCTCCAGGCCCTTACACCTTTGCTCATTTTGACTGCATTCAGAGCACCCTGACAAGTAAGGCTCCCACAGTACCGTCATTTATCTCTCTCTGTGTTCACTCTTTGGTACTTCCCACACTTTTCTTTGCTCTGTGTCTTTTTTCATCTCTAAAAATTCTGTCTTTTCCAGTTTCCCAGTTTTCACTCTTCTGCTAGAGTGAGTATAAACCCTGGCATCTCTACCTGGGTAACCAGGTGGAGTGGGGTGTGGTGGTCTATATTTATCTTTGCATGAGCTAAGTGTTCCTTTGTGCGGTAGCCATGCCTGTCCAGGCTAATGTGCTGCTGTTATTGTGTGTCTCTGCAGCCAACCTGTCTGGCAGACCAGGGGGAGCCCTGGAGCATCCTTTTGTCAGAGCCACATCACTACTTCACTCGCATTTCTGTAACACTGAAACTCTGCAGGAGGCTATTATCAGGTCAGCCTGGCAATGACATGGTGGTGGTAGTGGTGGTGGTGGTGGTGGGGGGCGGG
>OOFC01040908.1:0-17681 GCA_900323345.1 Pseudochromis fuscus | reverse complement strand
GTTTACTACTGGTGTACCACTGGTTTACTACTGGTTTACTACTGGTTTACCACTGGTTTACTACTGGTTTACTACTGGTTTACTACTGGTGTACCACTGGTTTACTACTGGTTTACTACTGGTTTACCACTGGTTTACTACTGGTTTACTACTGGTTTACTACTGGTTTACCACTGGTTTACTACTGGTTTACCACTGGTTTACTACTGGTTTACCACTGGTTTACTACTGGTTTACCACTGCTTTACTACTGGTTTACTACTGGTTTACCACTGGTTTACTACTGGTTTACTACTGGTTTACTACTGGTTTACCACTGGTTTACTACTGGTTTACTACTGGTTTACCACTGGTTTCAAAACAAAAGTAGAAAAACATTGAAAAAGTACAGAAAGTAAAAACTAATTTAAGACGGAGAAGAAGAAAAGTTAAAAATAAATCTTCTCTACATGTAGTAGTAACTGTAGTTACTGATGTATTCCTTAGTAACTGTAGTTACTGATGTATTCAGTAGTAAGTGTAGTTACTGAGGACCCTCTCTGAGGCGTCTCCTGGTGAATCAATAAAAGAATCAATGTTTATGGCGGTGGCGTGATGATGTCATCAGGAGCTGATAACTTCCTGTCTTATCTGACGTTAATAATCCTGAATCTTATCGTGGTGACCTCGGTGGAGGCCGCAGCGTAACCCGGTCACAGCCTGTCAGTACTTTGTATTGATGTATTGATATATTGATGTAATACTTGGACATAGTGATCAGCACCAGGGTTCATCCTCATCTGTTCAGTTTTTATTTTCAGTGTATTTTATTCTCCTCATTATATGTTTGTTGTTTCCAGTGTTGTTACAGCAGGGGTCTCCAACCCCGGTCCTCAGGGGCTGTGTCCTGCAGGATTTAGATGTTTCCTCTTCCACCTGATTGAAATGATCAGGATTCAGGCTTCTGCACAGCTGATGATCAGCTGATCACTTGAATCAGGTCTTGGAGGGAAACATCTGCCACATGGAGGACAGAGCCCCTGAGGACCAGGGTTGGAGACCCCTGCATTTCAGAGTCCAGCTGAAAACTAGACAACTCTTCCTCTTCTTCCTCTTTAGAAGTGAATGAGAGTTTTTGACTTTGTGTTATTTAAGGTTTTATTGATTATTTAATGGAGTTTCCTGTCAGTTCTTATATTTTGTGATTGAAATAATTTTTTTCTTTTTTAATGTTTTTTTAAAAACTTTATTTCATATTTTTTCATTTTGTTTAAATAAAGTTTTTTGTCTTTTTATTCTAATTATTCTGATTATTTTATTTTACTTGTCTTCTTAAATATTTGATCTCTTGTTTTACTTATTTAATTTGATGTTTTCTTTTTAATACAGTTTATTCAGAATTTAATGTGTTTTATTAGTTTTTACTGTTTTGTCATTTTCTTCAGATTTTATCTTGTTTTAAATTAAATTTTTCATATTTTTCTTTAAAGTGAATTTTATTTAGTGAATCAGCTGAGTCACTGGGCTCAGCTGATTGGTTCCACCTGGTCACCTGAAAAGTGAAGGAGGGAAGGTTAGCACATTAGCATGTTAGCTTGTTAACCTGTTAGCTCGTAAGCATGATGGATTCTTAGCCTGCTAGCATGTTGGATTGTTAGCTTGTTAGCATGTTATCCTATTAAATTCTTAGCTTGTTAGCCCATTAGCCTCTTGGATTCTTAGTTTGTTAGCCTGTTAGCTTGTTAGCATGTTGGATTTTTTTACTTATGTTTTTAACAGGTTAGCTGCTTTTTTATTGGCACATTTTATGTTTGTTTTTGTCATGTTCACCTTTGTTTTTTACGTTTCTGTTTTTCAACATTAAACTATGAACTCACACTTTTTAATCTTCCAGGTTTTCAGCATTCGTGCTGTAAAGTATCAAAAGTTTTGGATAATTCAATGAACACAACGAGTCGTCAGCTGTTAGCGAACCTGCTGCACCAGTCTGAGTATTTTACTGGTTCCAGTGAAAGTGCAGAGTCGACTTTACGATGGAGCCATAAACAGTGAGGTGTATATAAAGGTGCAGGTGAGCGGCGGCGGACTCACCGGAGAGCGAGACGGGAAGGTGAGCGCACAGGTTTTCTTCTTTATGATTTTAAATATTTAAGAATATGAAGAGTTCAGATCTGTTTAAAATTATATTACTGCATTTGAAAATGATAAATGATGCTTGTGAAATGTGTGCACTGCTGCAGGTGTTAGTGTCAAACTGTGAAACTGTAATGATGATACAATGATAGATAAGAACTTATAATGAAACTCTTAATAATTCTGTTATAATTATAATAATTGTGGGTGTAGAGTGTGATGGTGGCTGCAGCTTCGTGTCACACAGATAATGTCGATAAAGTTTGAAGTGTTGAGTGTTGGACGGTGATTTTCCTGCAGATGAAACTGTCGGTGCTGCTGCTGTCGGCCATGTTGGCTCTGTCCTCAGCCAGTCTGCAGGACATCGTCAGGAGGAGCTCACAGCACAGAAAAGGTAAAACCTCTTTCTCAATGACCCTGAATAATTCTGAAGACCAGGAAGCTGCAGTTCCTCTGACGTCCACTGGAGGCTCCACCTGTGAGCCCATCCCCGCTGACCACGTTTTGGCAGAAATAAACACGTGTTGGTCTCAGAATTAAGGCTTAAAGTTATGCATAATTAAGGGGCGTGGCCTCTTTGACTCACAGGTTGGTGTTGTTACAGGAGACTCCACCCCCTTCCTCCTCCCCTGCTCCTTCATCTCGTCCAAACATGGCCACTTAATTAATGTAAATGGCCAAATGTCAAACTGTACAATGGGTTAAGTTGTGGTGGCCACGCCCATCCTTAACAGATGTCACCCATTGGTTTGTGGACTCCATGTTGGTTCAACTCCATACAAGGAGTTTGGTATCCGAACGTGGCCATGTTGGTTGTTGTTGGTTGGACACTGTCTAACCCGCCCCTAAACCTTCCTCTTTTTGAAGCCAAATATCTATTTAGTGACGTTAGAACTAAATAAGCCCCGCCCCTAACTCCTCCCACCAGATCACCGAGAAGAAGAGTTGACTTTATCTGATGACATCAGAATGACTTGTGGAAAAAAATATTTCAGGATTGAAAATTGAAGTCAGTTGGAGTCACAGTTTTTTGGAGACAGTCTCTAGTGGATGTTGGTGGTATTACACTTTGTTACACTTCAGCATTGGCTTCATTTTTGAGTCCCACTTCCTTCGTCCAATTCTATAAACAGTCAGTGGCACTTGGATGTATCCACTAGGTGGCAGATTAGCTGCACCTCACTGCCTGTGGACGTTCAGATATGGGAACATGAAGCTCTGTCGGGATCGATTCGCTCTCAGACCCCAATGTGGTCGTTAGAGGAACTGCAGGTTCTATAACAGCCAAGATGGCAACGATCAAACCAATGAGCAACACCTCTGTGGCCACGCCCATCTTTCATATGCTGTCCATATATTTTCCTTGTAAGACCCAAATCTTTTCTCTCTCTCTTGGATGTAGTTTCTTTACTGAACCCAGCTCTGGAAGACCAGGTCCCTGAATCGACAGGTGACAACAAGGTGCCAGGTCCTCTGACTCCACCCAACTTGGAGCAGCAGCAGCAGCAGGATCCGCCCTCCGCCTTCGTCTTCGGTGATAATGTGAACCTGGAGTGGCTGACGTGGGACGGTGCTCTGCCCAACGGAGCTGTCGCCATCTACAACGGCTACACTGAGCGCACTGACTACGTCTGCAAGTACCAGTGTGAGGCTGGATTCTACAACCCGAGCTTGGGGCCGTACTGCCGCTACCCTTATGGTGACCGTGAGTATTATGCCCCTGAGTTTGAGATCCTGGCCAACAAGGACAACTTTGAGTTCCTGGAGTGGAAGGAAGATTCGTACGGTTCAGTGCCACAACATTCTGTCAGAACCTGTGCCGGAGTCGGCATCTACGTCGGGAAGAACAAGTATGGTCTCGGAAAGGTCGTTCCTCAGTTTGAGGCTTTCTTCCTGCCCTGGGAGGGCGATGAGTACTGGTACAAGAAGTACCAGGTCCTGACCATCAACAGGGACGCCTACACCCAGCACATCTCCGACGTCAAGTACGACATTGACGAGGTCGCCATCTTCCAGTATCCTCCCGAGACCATGCGCATCTCTGGGGTCACCAACAACGAGTGCCAGACGGTGGTGAAGACGGTCACAATCTCGAAGACCACAGAGGTGGAGACAACCTGGAACATCGGCCGAGCCACCATGTTGGGCATCACGGGTAGCATCACGGCCAAGATCCCCCTGATCGGGTCCGGGGGCATTGAGCTGACTGGCGAGAAAACGCTGCAGTTCTCCAGGGGAACCACGGTAGTGGAGGCGCTCAGCCACTCGGTGTCCGTGGAGCTCACGGTGCCACCGAACCACTCTTGCAGGGTCCGCATGGAGGGACGCAAGATCAAGGCCGACATCCCCTACACTGCACGCCTCAGCCGGACCTACCGCAATGGAGAGACACAGTGGACGTCCATCTCTGGGACGTACGATGGAGTCCAGATCGGAGAGGTCCGGGCTGTGGTGGACCGCTGTGAGCCAGTGGCCGACGCCCAGCCCTGCCCCTGAAAGTCAGACAACGCAACAAAACATTTTTAAGCATTTTTTAATGTTTCTGTTTGTGAAGCGAAAACATTCGTCACAATAAAAAAAAACAACAACAACACGATCACGTCCGATGGTAAAATATTTTTGAATCTGAAAATAAAAACTTCTGGCACTTTGATTCATGCTTTGCTGCTTTTTGTTTTTCTTGTTCTGATTTTAGCATCAACACAAACATTACAGCAGATAAATACATTTACCTAGGTCGTCAGTTAGCATGCTAACAAAGAAATGTGGTTAGTTGATAATGAGCAAAGTTACCCCGCTAACGCAGTAACCTATCAGAACAATTAAATCCATTTATGACATCTTCAAACTCAAACTTTTTCTACAACTTAGAGAAATACATTTCACAATTTTTTCTTTGACTGATTGTTTATTTACACTTTCTAGTTTGAAGTGATGGTGTTTTTAATAAAGAATTATTACTTTTCTATTTCAAAGACAGTAAAAATAACATTAGCATGAATTATGTGTGAATGGTTTTATTCTCAGAGTCCCAGTGTCTGTACCTGTGCAGGTGTAATCTACAGTGTCAGGAAACCTTCCTGTGACATCACCAACATGGAGGTCAAAGGTCGTTCTCCATAATCTGAATAAATCTCTAAAATAAATACAACAATAAATAAGCAGTGGTGTAAAAACAGGAGAAACCCCGAACCTGCTCCACCAGGAGGCTGGACGTCTTCAGGGTTTACTGTGTGTGTGTGTGTGTGTGTGTGTGTGTGTTTGTCCACAAACACAGAGGAGCTGGAGTTATTTCCAGTATAACCAAAGACATTCCTGAGAAATATCAAGTTTGTGCATGTGTCAGGAAGCAGAGAGAAGCTTTCTATGCTCCTGTAAAGTTGTGCAGGGTCCAGTTACGTCTGCTGACACCAGCCGACCTCGTCTATGTAGCAATTATCTCAGCGCCTCCACCCCACGACTCACACACTCTCCACTTCAGTCTCTCTTAATTTTCCTTAAAATTTTGCAATTAAAAAAACCCCACAAAGCTGAAGCAAAAAAAAAAAAGGGATAAAAATGTCACATTCAAGCAATAATATGAGAATTACTGTTTCCCTGCTTCATCCAAACAACATTTAAACAAGAGACTGAAGCATTTTTCCAGCCAATCTGGAAATCTGTAAAACAATATTCAGATGTAAATCCAGCTCCTCCATCATCCCCTCTGCAGTGAACAGTAGTGTGAGCCCACGGTACGTCTGTTTTCTCCCTCTCACTTCCCTCTCTCTCTCCTCTCTGACTTGTTGCGTACAGTTCACACGTTGGATGTCAGCTCTCACAGAGAACAGTGCTGTGAGATCTGAGAGACACGAGGATCGCGGTGAAACACGAGGGCTGACGTCTCAATCCCACCTTCCAACTACAATTGTATTTTCTGACTCCGCTTGACCATTTAACTTCCTGTTCAATACAATGTGTGGTGACAGATTGACTGTCAGCAGGATTCAACATTGGTAAAAACTTTCACAGGGATCTGGTGGTTTTGTCACAATGTAAAACACTTCAAAAGTTTACAAAGAAAAATATGCTACAAAATAACACTACATACTTTTTTCCAATTGTGCAGGATCTTTTTGTATTGTGTGTTTTCATGACGGGTCATGTTGCAACTCAGCAGGCCTTACCTTTGGGAGCGTCTTTTCTAAAGGCAATTAAAAGGTATTTAACAGTAATCAACTGGAACACGGCGTCCACCTTTTCTAAATATGATTAAAGGTTGAAAGAAAAGTATCCGGATAGATTTAAGCTGGTGTTGGGAGCTGGCTGTGTGGGAAGATTTATATGCATTGGGAAACATTCTCGTGTTTTTTGAGGAAACTGACCTTCAAAGCTGGCAACGCCGACCACTCAGGTCTCCGTCCACTCTGAAGAACACTGCAGTGGTTTGTGACAGGCGGCGACGCAGTCTGAACAACTGATGCTGCCAAAACAGGCAGTGATTTATGGGTAAAGAGAGGATGGATATCAATCTCTGATATGAAGTACCCATAACTCGAAAGCCAAACATAACACGATATGAAAAGTCTCCTCCATATATCAACTTACTGTCGAGGAGAACAGACGTGGAGTTGAGCCGAGGGGACGGGAACCGGGATTGGAAGTGTTGACTACGACATGCTTCCCAAATCTGTAACCTCAACAGATGGCAGCTCACCAAAACTATGTCCAATAAACAGGCTGCTTCATGTTACGTTCCACTACTGACATCTGAGCCCTGATTTTGGTTTTAATATGTAATCTGGCAGTGTAAAGCCCAAACAAACAGATGCACCAAGATCAACTTTTCCATTTATGGATTGTACAAAAGACATATTGTAGATTTAGAAAAAAGTAAAATAACCAAGAGGAAGCTGAGCGGCAGGAGGAGGAGCTTTCTGGCAAAACAAAATGGAAAAGAGAGCATAAAGCAGAAAGAGCTGAACAGACCACTGCTGCATTAACAGGACATGATTCTGCCTCTTAAATGTTTAAATAGGGAGTGTGTGTAGCCTAGTGCTGCTTTTTATTCTCAGGCTTTAGCTCTGTATCCTAACTGTAACAAGTCGACGATGCTAACTCTGAGTAACATCGTAATGACAGTCGTGGAGTGATGAGTAATGTTGAATACCTCTGCAAAGGTTATGTTTTCACCTGTGTTTGTCTGTCTGGCTGTGAGCAATATTAAAGTACATCTACTGAACAGATCATGATTTTGATATCAGCAGAGATGAAACTGACAAATCTGTGATAATGGTCAAATGTTTCAACTAGATAGTGTTGCTGTTTCACCACTGACAGTCTATAGCATCAATACAGCTGATTATACCTGGGAGGAGGTTTCTAGTTCATGTTACTGGTTGAATTGTTGAGAGAGCTGCAAGTTTAATTACAAATTGCTCAACAGTACTGCATTAACAGGTTGTAGTGAGCAATGTGTTCGGGTTGGAGCACTGAATAAAATAAAAACTTGCAGGTAATTTAGCTTAGCTGTAGTTTATTGTACATTTTGCATTGTGATTGATGTTATTGTGTTTGTTTGTTTTACTTCATCTGAGCTGCTGGATACTTTGAATTTCCCCCAAAGGGATGAATGAAGTATATTTTATCTATTCTAAATGTTTTTTATGAAGATACATTATCCTGTATTAGCAAAACATTAGCTTGTGTCTTTTTGTGTTTATAAAAGTAGTAAAATCACATGATGCCAAATCACAGTAAATAAAAAGCAACTCCACTTAGCTTGTATGGAAATTGCGAGATTGGCCACTAATAATAGTTAAAATGTGGAAGCCTCAATAACTTTAAATGTCTTTATTAAAACCTTAAACCAAAAAAAAAAGTTTCATTACATTTCCCTCTTTCATAAATCCACAGCTTCACTGTTACTTGTGGGTATAAAAGCAGATACATTCATGAATACTGTGAATACTTCAACAGAATAAACCTGCTGAAGCTTCAGGTGCCAATTTCAAGGTGGAAGAAAAACTAAACAACACGACTTCCATCCGTCTGCCAACATCCTCTCCTCCCAAGCTGCACAGGGAAAACTGCCATGCCTCTACACGTGTATCGGAGGCTTGGCACGAGTTAGCGTCACCACATCAACACAATTGCATCAACCCAAACCAGACAAGCAACTCGCTGTGTCTGTGTTTTATTATCCCACTGCACCGCTCACCAACAATGAGGTGACGGTCTGTTTTTTTTTTTTTTTTAAATGGGAGTGGCTGCATGTCAGGACTAAATGTTTCTTTCCCAAACTAAATAAAGGAGGCCGACAGGTGCTGCTGAACGTTTCAAGTGACCATCGCCTCCCCTCCTCACCCGTGATCCCTCACCCAGCCTCTGGCAGCTGAGGTCCCGGAGTTTTTGAATGTTTGTGTGCGAGTTAATATTGTATACACATGGTGCCACGGCTGGCTTGTGGTCAGGAGGATCGCAGTTGATGATTAGCTAAGCTGGGCTCTGATTTCACGACTCCGTACAGGAGGAGCGACGGAGAAAAATAAAAACAGAGAAAGCAAAAGAAAGGAGAGGGATCACACAGAGAAGAGAGCGAGGACTGGGAGTGAGTGGAACCATGTGTTCTGTTCAGTCAACTGCACACACTGCGCTGCTCACAACAATGGCTAACAGGCTAACAATAGGTGTTCAGTGGCCCACTCATATCTAGAAAAAGGAGTTTGGCCTGTCGACTGGTAACAGGCTGGCAAAAGAAACTACTGGGCCAAAGGTCATCGTGAGGAAGAACTGAACACGATTACACACAAATGCAACGTGCCAAGAGATATTTCTTGAGGTCGCGTTTACACAAATACACAAATCAAGATTTTCTTCACCTCACAAGCAACACTTTCTGATCAGTGCTGGTCTCCAGTTTCAGCACGAACCGCTGAATTCTTTCAGTTTCACGGTGTCGTGTTACTCCTGTGAGACGGCAGCAAGTTTGTCTGAAGCGTTTGCACACATGACAACAAAGACAAATCCTCAAAAGCAAACACTGTGGAGGTAAGTTCAAGGAGATGACTCCAAAATCCAAAATGTTAGTTCACAATGCAATCAAACGTAATACATCCTAAAAATAACACATGATAATATGGATGAATGAAATGTGAGACTGGCAGCCAGCAGCTTGGCCAGACCACAACAAGTTTGCAGGGAAGTGTTTTAAATACTTGAGCCCTCTGGGTGTCAAATTGGGAATCTCTGAAATGAACTGCACTGCAATTATAGATCTGTGGAGCAGGGCTAAAAGAGAGGAGGATAAAAGAGGGACTGTTGTGGAGTCAAAGGTCCTGAATGTGAGTCATGGCAGCCGGAAAGGAATGGACGTGGCTACGTATGGTGACGGCGCAGGAATAGCTGACACTCGACTGACCTGAGCCTGACTTGAGAAAACAAGACGAGGGACGAGGCGACAACACCACCTTTGTGCAACAGACAAGGGTTCCCATGTGCTGCTTGTGTTTCGTCAGCCATAACCCCTGTGTGTGTGTGTATGTGTGTGTGTGTGAGTGCACTCTGTGACTCCTTGAATCAGTGTGAAACTCAATCTAGCTCCAGCACTCATAAACACATCTGGTCCTCGCAGCCATCCCACATGGATTCCCATTCACTGAGTCCCCTTGAGCCAAAGTTCCTGTGTGTGTCTGTGCACATGCCTGTATGTATGTGTGTATGTGTGTGTGTGTGTGTGTGTGTGTGTGTGGTTAGGGTTCTGGGAAGTCGTTCTCTTGGAAACATGCAGGGTAACATGCTGGAACATGCAGGGCACAGGCCAGGCCTCTTCAGATGTGGTTAACTGCTTGGCATGGCTGCGTAGGACACACGGGTACAGACTAACACACACACACACACACACACACACAGATATCCAGGCACAGATGCATGGACACCCATTAGCAACATTAACAGATCTAGACATGATTAACTCTGAAATTTGAGACTCTTTGCTGTGTGCACACCCATGGGATTATAATGACAAACAATGGATTTCACCTAAACTCGCTGCTGTAAGTTAACGTCTGCGGCAGGACAGAGGGCACCTTGTTTCAATTGTGGTACAGACACAAAGCAGCTCTGTGTGAACTCGGTTATTGTATCTTCCACCCAAATACCTGGCATTGCCCCTCTATTAGCCTATTTCACCCCAGGCGCTGCTAACCAAACACCCGTGCCTCACTTTGTTTACATCGATTCTTCCCTGGCATTTAGGACACGAGCCTTTATGAACTTTACTTCCTCGCTCTGATGCAGTGTGATGATGAAGGAAAAAAAAAAAGGTTGAGACAGGAGAGAGAAATAAGAGCAGCAGACGGTAGTCCGTGTTGTCAGAGCGTGATTTATGAAGGTAATTATACCTCTGCTCTTCTGCATGAGCACACCACACACACTCCTCAGGAGATGGGATCTTAACATGGATGAGAAAAGTCAAGGATTTCTAAAAAACCCCTCTTCAAGCCACACCCGGACACCAAAACCAAGTGTTTGTAGTTACCAAAAACACCCCCTCAAACACACACACACACACACATACACATACACACACACACACACAAAGACCTCCTCCTTTCTCCTGCTGGGTGTTCATACTGCCAGGAAACAGCCTTTAAACAACCTCACGCCTACTTTTATCACAGCTCCATACTATTCTTCTACGTCACTGCAGATGCCAGCGCTGAACGTTGCCCTTCATAAAAAAATCACTGTTTCGTTCACCTCGTGCGTGATGCTTGTCATAAATGGCAATTACAGCATAATAAAAAAAGGCAATCATTCAAACCGAGGAACTCTTTTTTTTAACTGTAATTGCAGTAAATAGGACAGGATGGGTTCGTGTTACACAGCAGGAGCAAAACAGCTGCTTATATTCAACTAATATTCTCATTTAAATAATCAGAAACGAGGGAGATCAAATCTAGAGGAGTTAGTAAATGTTCTTCATAGTGTGGTAGGACTATTACTTCAATACAGAAGCATATGAGGGACCTACTAGACCTACTAGAGACAACATACTTAGTAAACACCAGAGCCGTGACTTCACCTCTCACTAGATTTTCCCTTTAACGGCCATAACTCAGACAGAAGTGATAAACATGTAAAAGCAGGCTTTGTGGCTTAGTTAGCTAGCTCGCTTCCCAGCTTAGTCACATGATGGACTCACATGTTCCCAGACAGCAGTGGAAGTCATCCAGCTGGGCTACTTCCTCATCTGTGGTCACATGAGGATTCATTCACTTTATTGTGGCTGTATGTGACCCAGATGTAGAAATATTAATCATGGAAACACTGATATCGAACATGCAGCTGAGCATCAAGTGGCTCTCCACCAGATTTATTCTTAAAAGACTGATGAAATGGTTTCTAAATGCCAAAACTGTAATGGGATATAACTGACAAAGTGATACAAGAAGAATAAGCATAATATTTAAGGAGAGAAATTTCCATCACACACACTCCAGAAAACACACACTGTGAGTGTGAGTGAAACATGCCGCTGACCACTTCGAGAGTGACGCTAAAACAAGAGGATGACATAGTTATGAAAGCCTCTAACTGGAAACATGAATGGCAAATTGAATTAAAGAGCCTGATGTTGTGCGTCTGCGAGCAGAAAAGAAGAGAATCAGTGGAGGAGTGAGAGAAAGTGAAGAAAGAGGGAGGCTGCTGCTGTGCTTGGAGTTACATTGACCCCCTTATTTGCTGTGAAAGAGTCCATTTTGGGTTGGTGAGAGCATTGCATCCTGTAGGAATGTGTTGCGGGTGCAGTGTTTGTATGGGCAGGGTGTGTGTGTGTTTGGGTGTGTGTGGAGGAGGAGGAGGAGGACATAAATTATGAGGGTTTACACAAAACACAGAGCAGGTTGGACGATGATTAGGGACCTGGGTGTCCATCATGAAACACAGATGTCACTCAAACACAGAGATAAACAGACGTCCACATGTGGCTGTACGACTCACTGAAACACACTGCGTATATAATGTATGCAAAAACAAACAGTGTTTAAATGCATGGCTGTGCAGACATTGCAGTTCTTTTACATCATGTGGAACGGGCACTCCCTTGAGTCTGGGACTGTTAGTAAAAGGAAATTATAATGACAAGAGCTTTAGCTAAATCCTCCAGCATTACACAAGACTGTACTGGTGAGTGGTGGAGCAACTTGATATTTGATGCAGGTTAAAAAAAAATGCACAAATGATTCATTCGCAAAGCACAAATAAACACATCGAACCTTCTGACTGCTACAATTCCTCACAGACTAATCTTTGTTTTGAGATAAAAATGTATTTCTTAAACAGCAGCGCTTTTGATCCCGAGATGATTGCTAGTTCAGGAAGCCAGATTTAGATTGGAAAGTGATTTGCAAAACCACATCCATTGTCTTTGGACCTCAAAAACAATAGCATAAAGCAGCTCAGTGAGCAGTATCTCTAAACTAACTGACCTACATGAAGTCCTAACGCACCATGCTGCCAAGAACTGCATGTCTACAGGCTATCTGCTGAGGCTGTGGGGTTTGAGGGGGGTGAGGCTTCGGGCCAAAATACCAATCTCAAGGATGAGCTCAGTTTGTGTTGTGACACAAAACATTGATGCAACAGCATTTAGGACAGAAATCTAGCAAACTGGAGAGAGACTGCAGGACACAGAGAGAGTGAGGGAGTTAAGAGTGAGAGCAAAGTGGATTAGATTTGTATACTGACGAACGCTGTGGCCTGATAAGCTGCAGGAAGGTTGGACACGCTGCCCTACTGTAGTACTGTTGTGACTCACACAGAAAAAAAACCACCCACATGGTGCATGCACGAAATACAATTGCATGCATGCAAATTACGCAAGCTCATGCACGTACTGGCGTATGCAAGAAAAAAAAAGGGAACGTGAACTCGTGATTATGCAAGATCGTAATCTATAACAATAAGACCACAAATGCACGTAGGTGCTCTGCGTCCTGACTGTCATTATCCAGTCTCTGCAGTGAGCTCAGCTCCTGCTTGGCACACAGAACAGAACAGAACAGAACAGGACAGGACAGCTCTTGGCAAACTGTTTACTCTCTAAATTGAAGTGAGACATTTCGTGAAGTAAATGGAGGCACGGGATGCTGTTATTTACTGATCGGATAATAAAAGAGGCCTGCCATCTTTCCTTTATATGAATGTCGTGATGGAAATGATGCAGATCATCGTGAGCGGTTTCTATGCTGAGTGGAGGATATAAATGTAAACACAGTGCAATAAAAACCTATTTTAATTCTCTCTCTCAAAGGTTAAAATGTTTAGCAGTTTGATGACCATCTTTGCAAACAGTTCAACCAAACACACACACATAAACAGAGATCAAGCTTTGAGGCAGAGCTAAAATAAACGATCAACAATTACATCCAAAATCCCCCTCACATCCATGTCTTCCAGCGGGCAGCTGTTGCTGGATGCTGCCATGCATGCAGCTGCAAACAAAGGCTTGTGTGCTGCCAAAGGAGGACTGCTACTGCTGCTGCAAGCCCAAATACTGCTGGTGTTTCATAATGTTCAACCCCTGTGTGTATGACTCCTACTGCTAATGCCTTCCAGTTTAGTCTGCTCTGATTTGTCTCCCTCTTTAAGCCCCCCCCCAATGTGTGTGTGTGTGTGTGTGCTGTGTCAGGGGTAGCAATGACCCAATCACAGGGAAAACAGCCCAACTACCAGGGGCAAATGCAGCACCACGAGGGTCTATTTGGGAGAGGCAGCTGTCCTCTTCCTGGAAAGAGACTGTTTTTCTCTCTTCACCATAAACTACAAGCCAACTCACTTCCATCACACACCTCAGTTGAGACCATGAAAAATGAGGAATTTCTACATTTGTCACTCTGCGTTTCGTCCATATGTCCACACACTGCCTCTCTGTCTCTCTGTGTGTCTACCTCTCTCTCTCTCTCTCCCTCAGCGTGGCTGCTGCTGCTGCATGCCTGCCTGTGTGTTTATTTCTGGAAGCTCACAACATGGCCGACATGTGCTTTGTTATTGTTAGTACAACATCATCTCTCTCGGCCTATAAGGGCCGCTCATCGGCCCCCATCCCACCCAAAACAAGCCTTAAAGAAATAGTAGCTTTAAAAAATTAGGTTCATTTAATAAAACAGGACAATAGAGACTGTAAAAGACATATAACCATCTCCTCCACCTCCTCCTTTTCCTCCTCGCACTCACCATTTGATGATGATGGCCATATGGAATATTTGTTTCTTGAAAAAAGGCACTGAGAGCAGTCTAGAAATGAAACAGAGAGAGTAGATTACATTGTTTCATGTGTCACACGAAGGCATTTTAATGTGTACTGCATAAAATAATACAATAGAGGAGAAATAAAAGCTTAATTCATAAGCGTCTGACCGCAGACTAAACAACAATGTATCAAACTACTGTTTTTTGTGGGCTAGTCGATACAACACGGCGGTCATCTTTATTGCGTAATAGCTGTGTGGCCTCGCCTGTCCACTGCTGTCATGCGTCGGATTATAGTATTTAATCTAGAGTGAAGTCTAATTGGATATACTAGCTTCGCCCTACTGCGTTACACAGTGCCCCCTCGTACTGACCGAGAGATAATACTGACTTTAAACATATATATATACAGTTAAAGTTGTGGTTTGAAAGTCACATAGCTAAACACTACCACGCTTTATTTTAACGTCTTTTAAAAGTGTCGCGAGGCAGTCAGGCGCGTGGAAACTAGCAGCGGCTCCACTGAAGCCCTTATCGTTTCTGTTTTGGTTTTTTTGTTTCCTCCTTTACCTCGAACTGCCAATGTGCCGCTTGCAAAAGCTGCTTCGCCTGGTCTGCCGCACAACCCGCCGTCAGGACGAACTGGTTAATCATGACTTGATGTTTGAGTTCATCCATTTTCGACGTGTCCTCTGTCCTCTGAAGCAGACTCTCGACCGGTGTGTTCCTCTCTTTCTTCACTCGAGTTGTATTCCGTTTTCCTCCGCCTCAGTCGTCCACCATTACAGCCGGTTGAGCAAACACAAATATTTACTGTAGGAGCGGTAGTGGAAGGAACGACGCGTGATTGACAGCCGGGCGCAGCCAATCAGAGGAGAGCACCGCCGGTGGGACTTGTATGCTGCAACCGGCGGGTCTCGGATCGGCGTGTGCTCCTCCGCCTGATGTTGATTAGTTTTGATATTTACACACATATCAAACGCAACATAGTCCGTCGCAGTAAGCGCGTTTTAAAATACGACACATTTGAGGCTTGGAAATCGACGTAAAGGACGTAAATTGGTCACAGAAAGGGTTTGTTTTGGACTACAAATCCCATGAGCACGCGCTTTGTTTGTAAAGCTCCAGAAGGCAGACTTTTTGTGAATGACGGCCGCTCTCGTCCAATTCCCAGGCGCGCTGTGTCACTATGTTGCCAAATATGGTAAACAAATCCACCATCGCCAATAACATCGCTCGGAGTTAAATCAGGGACAGCCGACAGCCGGGGGTGCACACGGCGTCGTGTCTGCTCCGGGTAGTTCTCACAAAACTACCTCTGACTGTGTGTGTCCATAACAGTGCCGCAGCTTATCTGCACACATCAGTGCGGACTGCGGCGGTACTACAACCTTTGCACATCCCCTTTATTCTCCTTTGTTGTAATAACAGTGAATGTCCGGTTCCATTGATGCATTGTTGGGCAAATTCCCCTTGTGACTGACCAATGGCGCTCCAACAGGTTATAGACTGGTGGTTATAATAAAGAATATACTGTGTTTCGAAACAACCATCTCCATCCAGATGGTGAAATTTACGACGTAATTACTCAGTCGCTATAAAACAGTAAAATTAACGAGCATATAATAATGACCCGTTAAAATAAATGGGGCTATTTGATGCAAGAGAATGCAGGAATTTGTCATTTCTTAAACAGAATACAACAGAGAAAGTTGAGACTATAATCCTCTTGAAATGCTCCCTCGTGGTTTATTATATTCTAAAAAAATAAATAAATCCGCTCCTCTTCCATTCATAAATACTCATGTTGGTGGATTAGTTTCATTAAAGCCAATATGTGTCTAAAGTAGCAGTTCTACAGCAGGCTGTGTGTAAAATGAGCCCTCTGATATCAACACACAGCGCTAAGAATTGTGGGTAAGTGTAAACTGTAAACATTCCTCTGAGCAGCTGGAGCTGTCTGTATTTAAAGAGGGAAACAGAGACACCTGCTGGTGAAATGAGGTACTGATGCAAATGCAGCGTCAGTGGGTGAAGTTGAGGTCACTGATATTCATGATAATAAAATTCAATTTTTACGTTTGCACAAAAGCTTGTAGCCTTCTCATACATATTTATTATGTGCACTGACCTTTGATGTGCTAATGCTGGTTAGCATGTGACTTACAGCTCTCTTGGTTATTGGATATTTATGAGCACCTGCAATGAGAACTTCAGGCATGAGCATCAACACAACATAAGACCTGAATGACTTTTACCTGAAACACTTAAATTTAGCCTAATTATCAACCTTGTTCTCTCACACACGGATATGTATTTATTTATTAAATCATCATTAAGTTAAGTTTAGTTCAGTTAATCCTCCACTTTAAAAATGTAGTGCCACAGTTTTGTAGCCAAGGGAATAAAATTCAGGGACGAATAGCTTAAGTGTGATTTTAAGAAATACATACTGGAGTAACAGTCCTCCTCTGCTCCTCTCATTTCACTGCACTGTAAAGATATTGTATGTGTGCTTATGTCCTGCTGAAGGACGGTGAGACGCGTAGTGACAATAAGAACAGCTGTGCAAACATTTGCCTGACTCAGCCCTTTGTCAAGAACCTAAAAAAAACCCTCAGAACATTTTTTAAAAATCACACCTCCTTGACGGGATGCAACAGCTGGCGTGATGTTTCCAGGTTGCTGAAGTGGTGCTGTGTAGACATGCCAGTCATCTATTCTCGGTGACTTTAAATCTTTAACTTCCACAGATGTGTTGACGGAAGTTGTTTGCAGAAGAAGAGGGACGGCTGCCATACACATACATACTCTATGAAATGTTGTCAGGGGTTTGGGACATAGAGATGAAATATTTCTTTTGATTTTTGATGGTTGAGTGTGCAATGTTTGACCTATACCAGGTGCTTTTTGTTGACCATAATTAGGTATTTATCAATTCATGATCACATGTTTTAATCCGATGTCTGGCAGAATGATTAGACTCTCTCAAATGCAGGAGTTTTGTTGTTTTTGCGCTGCATTTGATTGATTGTACTTATTTTTACCCCAAATTTAATTGATTTTATCCAGTAATTTGTTATTTTCACATCAGTGTCACTGGGTTAAATTTACCCTGCATGTAGTTAGTTCAATTTTTACCAGGTCCTGGGTTAAAACTGTCACCAGATCTCAGCTCTTTTCACTGAGCACACTGACTTCCTGCATCACTGTGTGACATGCTAGCTGCACAGTGGTAGAGGTGGCGCCGCAGTGGGTGGTGAAGTCTGGATGCAGCTTGTCACCTGTCAAGGACATCTCCTCCTGCAAATGCAAGGACAAGGCAGTCTGCACCACCA
>OOFC01040904.1:0-19620 GCA_900323345.1 Pseudochromis fuscus | reverse complement strand
CAAGCTGTCAATCAAATGGCTGTGGGCGGGTCTTTCTGTCCAGGATGACTAGTCCATACCTGATCACACGATTCTTGCTGGCCAGTGGTAGGTATGTATGCATGTTAGCTCTTAGCGCAGGCAACAGGAAGTAGCGTCACGGACAGGAAGTAACATCTCTTTCGCGCCGTTTCGGAGGTTCGCGGGACGTTTCTGATTAACGGCGCGAAAGAGATGTTATTTCCTGTCCGTGATGCTACTTCCTGTCCAGCAGGAATCGTGTGATCAGGTATGGACTAGTCATCCTGGACAGAAAGACCCGCCCACAGCCATTTGATTGACAGCATGAGCCATTAGGTGAAAGCAAAGGCAAAAGGCAAATGGAAAAGACAAAGACAAAAGGCGAAAGACCCGCCCACAGCCATTTGATTGGCAGCTTGAGCCATGAAGTAAAGGCAAAGGCAAAAGGCAAATGGAAAAGACAAAGACAAAACGGAAAAAGCAAAATTGAAAAAGAATAATGCTACATTTGTTTTTTATTATTGAATCTGGTATTGATTCTCTTTATATTTCCACATTTATTTCCTATTTATTATGGCACTCCTGTGATTCCATATGAACTGTATCAACAAACGGGATATTGAAAAACGAACAAATTTCGATTTAGGTACAAAAACAAAAACCACCTATTTTTTAATGTTTTGTTTTTGGATTCTTAATTAAATAACGATTGAACAAATGATACACGGATTGTCAGAGGCAGATTTGATTTTATTATTTAATTTGTCTGATCTACGTGACCCGGAAGTTCTATCGTCTGTGTTTTCACCACAGCACAATCATTTATAATTGTATACAAAATAAGATAACTCTTTTTCTCTCATTTTACAACAGTAACAAAAAATCCATTTGTTCCAGCCTGAACTCAGCGCTGTGCTTATCGATCAGCTGATCAGCCGCGGCGCACATCCAGCTCAGTCTGGACTGTATAGAAATGATCTCGGTGTAGCTGATGCCACCACACCCTGCAGCAGGTGAATTATTCAATAATTGCATGCGTCACTTTGACACATTGCACGAGCTAAAGTAGTGTTTTATTTTGGAGTTAAGATGTTTACCTGCAAGAGCAACTAGAACTTCACTGTATGACTTTCCAAGATGAAAATAAAACTTGGTTAGTTCAGCCCTCTCCATTATGTCCTGGCTGTGTGCACAAGAAAATTGTCTTGTACATACAAGTTATTTTCTTGTGCACACAAGACACAAAGAAAAATTCCTTGTGGGACTTAAGGGACTCTGTAGGATTATGATGTTACTTAAAGTTACAAATGTTTCATTTAGAAACAACTTGTTACTGTGTCACAGGTTTTACAGAGTTTCAGTGAACATGTCTTCAGTTTTGTTGCTAGGAGACGATAAACAAATGTGTGTTGGAGCTGGTTTGATGTTGGTGTCAGCTCCGCCCTCCAGCAGCTGTGTTCTGGTTGATAATAAAGGAGACAGTGCAGCAGCTGTAGTGGCTTCTTGTTGGAGAGATGCTACAGCTACAGTCTGTATGTAGTAGTCACTATAGACTTATAGGCCTATACGTCAGTGCCTCATTACGTGCTGGAGAGTGAAGCAGCGTCGCCGCTATATTGGATGGGTCTCCTTAGTGTAGTTTTGAAATTTGAATGATATGAACCATAAAACTGATGACAAGTATTCAAA
Organism: Pseudochromis fuscus; assembly: GCA_900323345.1. Classification (NCBI taxonomy): domain Eukaryota; kingdom Metazoa; phylum Chordata; class Actinopteri; family Pseudochromidae; genus Pseudochromis; species Pseudochromis fuscus. The sequence continues at coordinate 17,931 of OOFC01040904.1, read as the reverse complement.
GAGAGCATTGTACCAAAGTCAGTACAGCTTCTATCATTCACACACTAACAGTTTGATTTACTGTTTTACAAAAGCTAGTTGAAAACACAAGTCCCATCATGCAGTGTACTGTGTCACAGTATGACACAATACAGTCACTAATGCTGGGCTTCATACACTCTGCAACGTGGTGGATTATTTTCTATAGTGAAAAATTCATTTGATCAAATTTTAAAACACCCTTTAGACACTGATACATGATAACCACTCAAAGACCAACAGAACACACCTGCTTCCATGTGAGGCATCAACACATCATCAACCACAGTTAACATGACTGTGACATACAGATGGACACAATCATATCTCAGTACAGTGAAGATATTAAATGCCACAAACCAGCCGGTACCAACACACACATGCATGAGCTGTAAATACCAACAAAAACTGTTATAATGCTAAATGTCTTCACATCAGATTATACCACAATTCAGCTTCATTTTCTTCTTTGCTCTAAGTAATAAAACTAATATTTATTCTTGATATTCATGCAGTCAGACAAACAACTGCATATGTCTTTGTAACTGGGTGTGAATTTTTTTCTCTGTGTATGCAGAGATCACTGACATCAGGGAATACTGTTTCCATGAAGGGCTGTACTTGATGTTTAGGAAGCTGCTATGTGTCAAAGTAACATCCACATGAATGCAGGATCCAAGGTTTGCTCCATGGTCCAGTTCTGATAGTCACATATCTGTGGACAGAGGTCAGCATGGACACTCTGACCAGTGATGCTACACTACAATAGTGATGACAAGAACAACATAGCTGCTGGTGTCTTTATTAAAGATTAAAGCATGAATAACACATGTTGTTGTAAAAATAAAAAGACAAATCAGTCTTTTCTTCCCATGGCTCCAGTTTCTGAATTTTGATGTAGCATCATGTTTATAACACAGAAACCTGCAGCAAGTTGCCTCATTTTAAATGTAGAGCAGCACAGAGTGACCACACCGGCTCAGTCCTCAGACTGTGAAAGTGGGAAATCCTTTTTTTCACCACACTGACACCATGTGGTAAAATGTTGCACAGCTTTGCCACCTGTCTTCACATCAGATTATACCACATTTCTACTTCATTTTCTTCTTTGCTCCAAGTAATAAAACTAATATTTTGCCTCAATATCCGTGCAGTCAGACCAACAACTGCATATATCTTTGTAACTGGGTATGAATTTTTTTTCTGTCTGTATGTTGAGGTCACTGACATCAGGGAATACTGTTTCCATGAAGGGCTGTACTTGATGTTGAGGAAGCTGTTATGTGTTTAAGTAACATCCACATGAATGCAGGATCCAAGGATTCCCAGCAGAACATTGTCCTGATCATCACACTGTCTCCACCAACTCACCGTCTTCCCATAATGCATCCTGGTGTCATGTCTTCATCAGATAAGTGAAACACACGCCTGATTGTTCTCATGATGGAAAAGAAAACATGGTTCATCAGAGCAAACCTCCATCAATGCTCATGTGTCCACTGCAGCAGCTTCCAGTGTTGGACAGAGGTCAGCATGGACACTCTGAGCAGTCTGCAGCTGCACAGCTTCATACACAGCTCACAGTGATGCTCTGTGTTCTGACTCCAGCATGATCTGTTTCAGCAGTGTGAGCTGCAGCAGCTCTGTTGTTGGATCAGACCTCACAGGTTAGTCTTTGTTCCCCTTTGGCAGATTGACCCATGACCCTATCACCAGTTTTTCCTCCTTAACCCACAGTTGGTTGGTACTGACCAGTGCAGACCAGGATCACCACAGAGCTGCAAGATGTAGATGCTCTGACTCAGATGAACATCACAGTCTGGTTCTGTCCATGGTTCTGCTTCAACATCAACTTTGAGGATAAATGTTCACCTGCTGCCTGATACGTCCACCTACTGACAGGAGCCACCAGATAATCCATGTTACTCACCTGTCAGAGGTCAGGATGGTCTGACTGAGTGGTGTATGTATACATGGTAGAGCATATGTGTCAGTATGCATGAGACCTACTGATGATATGATTTCTGTCACACTAAGATCTTCAGAGGTTAAACTCTGTGTGTGGTTTGTGCAGGTCAGACGCAGGTTGTAGGTTGCTCCTGTAAGTTTCTGTGTGTGACTAGTGGCCAGAAATAGTTTGTTAACTTAGGGAAAAGTGCCGTGTCTGTCTGTCTGTGGGAGAAAGATGACTCTGAGTATGTCAGATATGCAGAGTGAAGAGTACAACAGGCTGAAGATTCAGTCTCCAACTTAGTTAGAGTGGTACAGTGCAGGAGGTGCAGCTCTGACCCGGATCCATGATAAATGTACATGAAGCACCAACAGGATGATTCTGAGTCTTCATCTCTACAACCTTCACCAGGGAAACTCCCATTCATACTCACACCTACAAAGACAGGAAAGCTACAAAAAGGAAAAGAATAAAGAAGAAGAGAAAGAGAAGCAGGGAGGAGAAGATGAACTTAAACTTAAGCCTTCAAACACTCAGATAATAATTTGACATTAGGTGTAAAAGCTGGATATTATTCCTTGTATAATGTGTACCACCAGGAGACTGTAAAACAAACAACATTGTAACTGCAAAATAACTAATAGAAACACAGAAATGCTGAAATCCATTTAAAACACATGTAACACTGCTCTAATTGTATCAAACTTAGGAAATGTGTTTAACATGTTAAACTTGAATTTAATGGTATAATTCTGAACATAAATATTTTTGGACTTAGCTTAGTAATGTCCAGAGCAGCTATCAGGTTCACAGTTATTTCACTTTTCAATTCTACATTGCTTGCTGGTGATATGGCACGTCTTCAGTGTTTCAGTGGTTTTCCTGTATGTGCTGCTGTGACAGGTGAATCTGAGCCAGGGGGCGGGGTTTCAGTGGGAGGCTGGGAGACCTGAGCACCTGTCTTACAATTCCTCATGTGTAGTATTTAAACCCCAGACTTCCACCCAGTCATCACCAGATCTCTCCATCACTTTGGTGGTGACTTAGCTCTGGCTCCACAGTTTACCTGCCAGCTCCCAGTCTCCTTCGATCCTGTGCTACAACCTCTGCTCCTGGTCCCTGCTTGAGCTCCATCCTATGTGGACTTCACCTGGACTAATCTCAGCTCACCTGAACTCCTGTGGTCTCCCATCTGACCCATCTGTCCACCATGTTGTCTTCTCCTTCAGAAACCCAGGACTTTCCCCCTCAATCCTAAGAGTCAGACAGTTTGAACACTGGACACTGCTCTTTGTTCTTTGATTTTATTATCATTAAAATCAATTGAACCTGTTACCCTGGCTGGTCCGGACTTTTTCCAGGTCCTGAAGCACAAAAAGACAACTTTTGACAGATGAGAACAATCATAGCGTCATTTGGAGGAATTCTGCAAACTGATCTGAAACTAGCAACAGTCTGTTGTTTTATTAATGATGAGTGGAGATACAGGAAGTTTCCTCCTTCAGCAGGTGACTGTGAAACACATTTCTGGTGTCAAACTTTGCACAGATCAGAATATAAAATAAGAAAAACTTAACATGATTCATTTTGCAGGTTAAATGCCCTTCATCAACATTTCTTTCAGATTCAGAGTGGACATCAACCACTGGGAATGGATTGTTGGTTGTTACCTGAAGGTGTTTATCAAGGCACTTGGGTCCATATCAAAAGTTTTAGAAAATATCTCAATAATGAAACTGTGTTTGAGAAAAGTGGAAACGAGCAAGAAGAAAAAAGAGAGAAATCCATACACAGTACCTGCAGGTCTGTCTTCATCCACTGGGTGGTGCTCTGGTGTAAGACTTGACAGAGTACTTGATGTGTATACAACAGTGTGTGTGTGTGTGTGTGTGTGTGTGCCCAGGAGAAGCTGTCAAAACATCCATCCCAGTTGTCCCTGCTGATCAGAGAGCAGACGGGGTTTCCTGGACCCGCTTTACCCACCGTCACCTGCAGCCGGCCTCCACAGATGACTGAGGAGGAGGCAATTACGGGAGCAAGCAACGGGAAACAGATGTGTAATTATGAGAACAGAGGTTTGCACTTAGCCCGCTCGTTGCCCCGGCGTCGTCGCTGCAATTCACAAAGCAATCCGCCGCAGCAGCCAAACTCCACAAACAGCTAATTAAGTCCTCATCTCACACCTACAGAGCTACAAGCACTGGTCGTCTCAAAACACAAGTCGGAGTGAAATCCGCCACTCGTCACAACGTGCTGCAGCGGGGAAAAGCATCACCTTTCATTGCACTGATGTATTCAGAGAGACCTGTAAACTGAATTCAAAATATGCTGTTAGCAGACTGCCAGGGCAGAGATCCAGAGCTGAGGACTGGAGGCCTGTTACAGACCGAGGCAGCCAGGCTCTAATGTTTGATACTCAGTGATTCTGAATGTCACGGTTCCAAGTGATGTCATTATGTGTAAAGACTTTTGAAAAACACCATGACATCATACCAACACAATGCTGAGACACATCCATTCATCAGTTCACTAAGTTACAATGTGAAAGGTCAAAAATGCGGCAGCTTCCTGTGACTGCTGCTCTGGGGGTGGCACCTCTGGATCCATGAGGGTTTAATGCTCTTCACTTAGGCTCCAAAAGTGGATGAATCCCAAAGAAATGCACGAAGCAAGTGTGATGTCACCTGATAGTTTGTGGACTCGTGTTCTGAATCCAGAAGTTTGGTGTTTGAACGTGGCCATGTTGGTTGTTTGTAGCCAGAAGTGACCATGTTTGGATGTGAAGGGAGGAGTGATGACCCTTGGACCCCAGCATGGAGCCCAATGAGTGTGAGACTCAAGTTCAAGTCTCGTCTCATTGGCCAGACAATCAGACTAACCACGTCCCTAAATCTTCCTCTTTTTGAAGCCTAATATCTCCCTAATGATGAGATGATTTTCAGATGGACCAGATCACTGAGAAGAAGAGTTGACTTTATCTAATGACATCACAATGACTCCGTATCGGCCTCATTTCTGAACCTCACTTGCTTCGTCCATCTCTACAAACAGCCGATGGCAAATCCCCACAGATCTCCAGACTAAAATGTCCAACAGCAGAAACAAACAACAACCTCATACAGGAAGTTATGACAACTGTACAGTTGTTATGTATAATTGTGAGACAGGTGGGCGTGGTCCCGAGTGGCTAGCTCCATCCACTTGCTCCTCCTTAGCTCCTCCCTCTCACCTAAATTTGGCTGCTTCTGACTCCAAAACCAAGCTGGCAACCACCAAAATGCTTCTGTACTTCATAATGTTAATCCACAAACCAGTGGAAGATGTCACTGTGGCTATGTCTATCTTTTCTAATTGTTCTGGACCATCAAGTGCCACCAGAACAGGTTTAAAGTACTGACTTGGTCAGGATTCACCAAGTCTCTGGAGCTCTGCTGGAGGGATGAAGCACCATTCATCCTACAGATTTCCCCTCCTTTGGTGTCCTGATGATGGTGGTGGACATTTGCAAAATCCACAACACATAATTCACATCATTGTCATCTAGGCATCCAGTGACTCCTTGTGCCCTGAGGATGGAGGCATCATCATCTTGAAAGAGACAACCCCCATCACAGTGAGCTTTGTCTCTGAGGGGACAAGTGGACCCAGACAGTGCCAGCAAAATGTGTCCTGCAACACAACCAAGCCACTGGATCCCCTCACAGTACGGGTCAAACGTTTAGACCTTCACTGTTCCCTTGGCCACTCGCCTACTGGTCGACAATATTGTGATGGATGACTCATCTCTGTCGACCTGAGCTGATGGTTTTTGCACCACTGAAGTCTCATGAGCATTCTCCTTTGTAACAGGGTCTTTATACACTGCGACCCTACCATAATACTGCTCTTTATGTCTTGAACGTCTCTATTGCTGAACACCAAAATAACAGTACTAGACAGGGTGAGACTCCAATTGTCACTGGAGGCTGTTGAAGTATTCAAATGAGGCTTGCAGCCACACTCACACACATCAATAAACTGATCCAAACACTGCCATTACAACCATGCATTTGTTGGCTTAAAGCTGTGGGGAATGATTTGAGGTAGTTCATAAAAAATGTCCACATGATACAGAGTCCTCTGTGATGCTGTCAGCTGACCTGCTGCAACTGATGCTGTCGCCAGTTCGTCGTGATCACCTCAGAGGTTCAGATTTTCTTAAATGTAAGATCTAATTACTATCTTCATGTTTCTAGAGACCTGCAGACAGTGAGTATCACTCATGGACAGTTAATAGAAATGGACGAAGCAACTGGGGCTCAAATGTGAGGCCGATGTGGAAATACAAAAAAGTGCAATACACCTGATGGCCACTGGAGGCTGACTCTAAAAAACTCAGTCATACTCAGTCATTCTGATGTCATTAGCTAAATGTAATTCTTCTTATCAGTGGTCTGGTATCTTAATTTAATTCATTATTATGAAGATATCAGGATTCAAAAAGATACATATTTAGGGGCGGGGTTAGTTTGATTGAAAAGCCTGATCTCCAACGAGAGCTGAAAGACTGAAGTCCAGTCTCACACAGATTGGGCAGTGATCTCAGGTTGAAGAGTTGGACCCACCTCCTCACTCCTGTCATATCCAAATGAGTCCACAAACCAACAGGTGACATCACACTTGCTTCATCCATTTCTATAAACAGTCACTGATGTCACTATATTAGTAAATGATAGACCCTGAGAAACATGTAATGCTTACTTGTAATATCTGGTCAAGTGACAGCCTCCGATATCCTTCTTTTTTTTTTTACTGTGTTTCAATGGTATATCCAGATATGCTCTGCTGATGCACATATTCATATGCTGCCTGCAGTTTCTCATGGTCATCTGTGTTGATTGTTAAAATCACATGTTGTGAGTTGCAGCAACTTGGTCATTTCGGACCCTTGACAGTAGTCAGCAGCTTTTGGCGGGAATCATGTTGTGTTCTCTTTGACTGTTGCTCCTCACAAACCTTCCCTGTTTCACAACAGTCACTGAAAGTGTGTGAGATAAAAAAATCTCAAGAGAGAAATTCAACAACAAAAGGTGTGTGAGCGTTTCCCATCAGAACGCTGGGTACAGATGTTGTTCTTGTCCAGAGGGGGGCAGAGCAGGGAGACAGTTGAGCATCCTGACAGCCTGGTGGATGGAGCTGTCCCTCAGTCTGCTGGTCCTGTCCTGGAGTCCCTGCAGTCTCCTCCCTGATGGCAGCAGGCTGAAGAAGCTGTGTGATGGGTGGCTGGGATCGCCTGCAATGCAGAGGGTTTGGCGAGGCACCGACGATCTTCTCAGCTGCTCTCACAATGCACTGGAGGGTCTTGTGGTACGATGCAGTGCAGGCTCCATACCACACAGTGATGCAGCTGGTCAGGATGCTGTTGATGGTACCCCACTAGAAGGTGCACATAGTGGGCGCCGGGGCTCCAGCTCTTCTCAGCTTGTGGAGTAAGTAGAGGTGCTGATGAGCTTTATGGTCAGTGAAGAGGTGTTGATCTAGGAGAGGTCCTCTGTGACATGCACACCCAGGAACTTGGTGCTGCTCAACCTCTCCATCACAGCACTGATGGTCAGAGGAGAATGCTGTGTGTGCACTCATCACCATCGCTGATGAGATCCAGCACAGTTGTATCATCTGAATTGAAGAGGTTGGAGCTGTGTGATGGTGTGCAGGCATGGGTCAGCAGAGTGAAGAGGAGGGGGCTCAGCACACATCCCTGGGCTGCCCTCGTGTTCACTGTGATGGTGCTGGATGTGCTGCTGCTGACCCATACAGTCTGTGGTCTCCTGGTCAGGAAGTCTGTCAGATGCACAGTGAGGTGTTCAGTACAAGCCGGTCCAGTTTGAGAATGAGCTGCTGGGGGATGATTGTGTAGGACACTGAACTGACATCTATGAAGACCATTCTAACACATGAGTCTTTGTGTCCAGATGTGTGAGGGCAGTGTAGATGACCAATATGCAAACTGGAGGGGGTCCAGGGAGAGGGGAGGGCAGACCTGATGTATTGCATGACTAGCAGGTCAAAGCACTTCATGAGGATGGACTTGAAACAGGAGGGTGATGACTTCTCCTGGACAGGGATGATGGTGGTAACATTAAAGCATGTGGGGACAACAGCCTGACTCAGCAAGATGTTGAAGATGCCCGTGAAGACATCTGTGAGGTCTCCTGCACAGTCCCTCAGCACACAGGACCAGGAGCTTTGTGAGCATTGAAGCACACTGACCTGAGACTTTGAAGTGGGTGACATCATCAGCTGTGTTTGTCAGATCAGAGATTAAAAGTCTGTTTACACATGGACACTGGAAGAATCTGATCTGAGAACAAATTCTCTGACATTGTATCTTCCCACTGGTTAAATCTACCAACAATTTGCAGAAGAAGAAGAAATTCTCCTTCTGTTTGTGAACAATCACTGTGACAGTACATCGTCACATCGCTAATTTTTCAACTCATATAACATTAGAAATAATATTTAATTGCTTTACTCATTCGTGGCTGTACTTTATATTTTCTTTATTTTCTTTGTTTTGCTCCTGCCATGTTTGGTACTGCTCGTTACAGAAATCAGGAAGCAGAAAGACGTCATGTCACGCAGGTCAAATGTGCAGTAAGATGTAAAAACCTCAAACGAGGATAGGTGATCAGATCCGTGTTTCCACGGACACAGATGTGAATGAGGATCCACAAACCACCCTCTGGTTCAGAATGAAATCCCATTGTGAAAAAGATCTGATTCTGAATGCAGTGTTTACATGAAGCATCTTGATTCTGATCAGGTTTTTACTCTGATTACAAGTGGTCCATGGAAACAACCCACTGGTTCATGGTCTAACTTACACATTCACAGCTTTGAAGCTAACTCAGTTTGACACCACCAGTCTGAGCATCTCACATCCAGTATCTCAGGAAGAAACGTTTAGATTGTAATGGGAAATTTTATACTTTGATACGTTTGTGATGGACTGTTCATACAAAATGTTAAAGGTTATGATGTTTTCACACAACTTCCTCTCTGTACCTAAGATAAATTCACCTTCCAACAGAGATGTGCTGATTCACTGAGGATAAGTGTGTGTGTGTAACTTACCTGTGTGTCACTCAGGCACCAGCCTCAGTGTTGTGAGTCCACTCTCCTGACTTCTTCAACAGAACTTAGACCCAAACCAAGTGTGACAAACAGAGTGTCCACTGAACACAGCACAGTGGTCTCTGTAACCTGGTTCAACCCAACAAACACAAAACTGAGAAGAGGAAGATCTCAGGACCAGGACCAGACGAGTCCTCGTGGACATGTGCTGCCTGGAAGAAAAGGAGAACTCCTTGGTGAGATGGTTTGTTGTTTCTACGTGATGAGACTGAGTCAGACACTAGTCAGTTGTTGTTAATGGGACAATTATGGATTAGTTGTGTTTGTGCCAACATTACATTATGTTTTGGGGTTGTACTAATGCCAGAATTATATTATAGAGCTGTGATGATGCTATCTTTCAATGCCAAAAAAACAAATGAGTCCCTGTGAAGGAGGAGAGGAGAAAAGAGGAAATTAAAGATGAAACATGGGCTGATCCAGCAAGGATTGAAATTAAATTACCAAAGACAAATCTAGTCTGTGGGCTTTATGAGCAGAATTTCCACCACATAGATAAAAAGTCCATATTTATCAGTGAAATGACTGAAGTTTAAAGAGCCTCTGCACAAATATTGACACCTGTTTTATGTGTACACGTTGTGTTTCAGACAGTACTGAAACATCTGGAAACCACAGTGATGTGACTGCTGGTCCTGATGTTTATCCGCTGACACACCTGAACTTTCCCCTCTCGTCCTGACTTCTGCACGTCTCCGCTGACTGATAAAAACACGGAGGCCGCTGTAGCAGGAGCGGCGCCTCTCTGCTGATGAGGGAGAGATTGAAGGACCCACATGCGTTTCCTGTGTCTCTCTGGGCTTCTGAGGAGATCTGCTGCTTACTCAGGAGTGAAAGCCTCAAATTAAAGTGTTTGTGCTGACAAAGGACAAATGGGATTTTTCCTTCGCGCAAACGGTGCAGGATTGTGTTGGCTTGCTCAAAGTGTCAGGGAAAAAAAAGTCTCCTGGTCGACACCTCTAATGAAACATGCGCATGAAATTAAGGCCTGCATATTGCTTGCCGATGTTTAGGTTGTACACGCATAAAGAGGAAGGCAACAGAAGAAGAGGAGGAGGGGACGGAGATAGAAGAAGAGAGCAAACACAGAGAGAGATGCTGCTCGTCTCTCCTGTGTATAGATATGTCTTTTGTACCCTTGAAGTAGGAGTAAATTGAATATTCATGAGTGAGCGTGAATAAGTGCTCTGTCAGCCAGTAGTGTCACTGATAGATGAGGGGTGGACCTGCACGGAGCTCCGATGGCCGGCCCCGGTCCTCCATAGAGAGCCACAGAGACGGCACGAGGAAGACTTGCCCTGGAAACAGACAGGATGGAGGGGTTAACTTCAATCTGTGCATACATTAAACTTTACAAGGCCGTGCCACAGACAGGCCTGGTCCGTGTTGACTTGGCAGTTTCAAGCCTCCCTGACTGGGCACCTGGACTGAGTGGAGCTGGGAAAAAGGCGCCAAAAAAAAAAAAAAAAAAAAGCTGATGGAGGAGAGAGATTTTTCTTTTCCTTTCACACATGGTTGGACTGAAGTGTGTGGGGGTCTCTCCTCTGATTCCTGTTTTCCACTCGGTGAGTCCACGGTTCACAAACCCTTCTCTAATTTCCTCTGACATGTTCTCACAGTTGCTTCTCAATCCCCAGTGTCTACCTCCTCCTCCTCTCCCCCTCCGTGAGAGAAGGAGGCTGACACACACACACACACACAGAAATGGATAATTTCACCGCTGATATTTTGATATGGTAATTTTATTCATGATGCCACTCCTCGGCCGCTGCGCAGCTCGTCTGTACAAGTGTAAATGAGGAGTGTTCCAAATGTAAAATGTTCTGCTGAGGGGGGATCAACGAGGCTCCGTGGCCAAAACAAGGAAATATACAAAGTGAGTTGTGTTCCAGTACACAGACTGGCCTGGCCCACACCGACTCCAGTCAGCATCGCCTGGCTCCACCAACATACACCAGATGGCCTCATCCTCAGGCAGAGAGAGGGAGAGAGGAGAGAGAAACAAAATGAGAATGAGAGAGAGGAAGCGCTGGTGCTTGACATGTCCCTAAGGTGCCAGGCTCAGTCAAAGTTATATCCAACACTTGGCCTGGATGCTACTGGAGCTCATCTAATGTTAAGTCTAACTAAGTGGAAAAGCCTAAGTCCCACAAAACTGTCATAGCAGGCGACCTCATCTCATTTTCCCTCCTCTTCCCTCCATCTCATTACATACGAGGACTTCCTGTCTGAAACCAACCAAACAAAACCAACCCTGAAAATGACCTTTGGTGGACTCACCACAGAGACTTGTTGGCAGAAGATCCTGAGTTATATGATTTACTTTAAAGGATATTCATGTTGCTGGATGACTTGTTGTTGGGGGAATATTTTTATTCTCTTCCTACGTTGCCCCAAATACAACAATCATCATCTGCAATGAAGCCACCTTTATTCTCAATCACAACCTCCCTCACTTCCTCCTATAACCAGCTGTGTCTCTTTCTCTTTTTCCACTTGTTACATAACTGTTTTTTACATGCACAGCTTAGTCCAACATGTTAACGTCTTCCTGGAGAAATGTGCATCAGGATGCCAACTTTTTCTGTGAGGAGGAGTGTGGAAGACGTGCTCTTTGTGTCAGAAATCACAAGAGTTCATACATGACGACCATATACTGGTCCCGACACCCCTACGTCTGATAAACAAACTCCACACCTCCAGCTTGTAACAGCAGGTTGTTCAGTCAGGCTTCAGAAAGCTCCGTCAGAACCACTGAAGACATTATACAGCTGTGTACATGGGGTACTGACAGGAGGACCAGCACTAGTAAGACCACCAGAGGCTTCCAGTCATGAATCTGGTCTGGTTTCTACAGTAGCCCACAACAGACAAACCAAACTGTGAGTTGAGAGCCTTTGCCTTTGGTGAAGTGGCAGCTTGATTTTGGTGATGCTATAGCACTGGTGCCTGCTAAAATGTAGTGAGAAGTTTAAGAACCAACATTTGATAAATGGAGGATCATATTTATTATTGAGCACAAGAATCATCAGAAAACATGAAGCTGCAAAAAGAGATGTGGACAGATGATGGGGTGTTGTCTTTCCCAAGGAAACCTCTGATCAGGGACAAATGTCTTCAGACTGTTTTCTATTGGACAGATAATGTATCCAGTCAATAGAAATGCACTTTGTTGTTTGATAGTTTTAGTTACAACATGGACAGACTCATCATCACAACCAGGGATGGACTGGGACTATAAAACAGTCCTGGACTTTGACTCGGCCCGGTCCTCAACAATCTGCAGTCTCACAATACTTTTTGCATTGTACTGAGCAACACAAACTGGATAAAGATAAAAATGTAGCAACCTGAATAACATCTGCTAACATCAGCCACAGGAAGTCACTGTCTGTCTTCCTCTCTCATGTTGTTACTTCCACCAGCTCATCTCTCTGTTCCTCATCATCACATGTGGCCACTTCTTGGATGCTGCTAACACTGACATGAGCCTGTGCTGCTGCTGCTGAATGTTTCAGTAAGTTTGCAGCACTGAGCATTTAGTTTCACCTTGTCCTTTTCTTTACCTTCTTTAACAGTGTTATATAGTCGCTTTACTACCATCTTCTTCTTCTGCTCCTTAATGTTCAGACACAGGCGGATGGCAACCCACTTAAAGGTGTATTGCTGCCACCTGCCGGACTGATGACTACAAGGTGCAAGTACTGCAGTCTGCAGCTGTTTACCCTCATGTGGTGGGCGGTCGCCGGTCGTTCTGTGAATCTGCAGATCACACCGATGGTCTGTCCACCCCTGAACACAATGTGTCAGTGTACGAAAATATTCACCTGCTCACTTCTGGACATTTCTACTCATGTTAACTATGAATACAGGTAATGTAACAACAAGAGCTCAGTTTATGTTCTGCAGTCTAAAGTCCTACAAATATTAACTTAATACTTGTTATCTAGTATTAATGCAAAACAGCTAATATTAGCAATAAAAATGCCACGACATGGAAAACGTAACAGTAATTTACGATCCTACCAGCTCTGGGCAATGACTTCAGTCTTTACTCTACTCTTGACTTGTACAATTTCTCGATCTTGACCAAACAAATCCTCATCACTGGAGGTTTTATGATACTCGATGTGGTTGCAGACGATGACTTCATTGGCAATTTTCTAGATTGGAAAATTTGTGGCACCTGACGGCCACCGTAGTCCTCATACACTCTTGATGGAGGAGGGGTGGGGGAGGTCATCTGAGTTGGTTGCGGACTGGATCATCACCACTAGATGTCACTCAATCCCACACACTGCTCCCTGCAATACAGTTTAAATAAAACTTGGTATAAAAAGCTCCAAAGGAACCAGGAGAGAAACTTTAGAATAAAAAATATGTTGTACACAACCAGTGTGGCTGTGGTTTTAATGTGGATAAAATATAATTGCAACTAAATTTGTCACCGTATTAAAATTCCTTTGTTCATAGCAGGAAGCCTGAGAACCACACACTTATCCTGTAATGTGTGTAAAAGTGCCAGAAGAGTGTGAGAGTGCTTGGAAGTGTGCAAACCGAGTGCTGCCTCCTTCCTCCAAAAGACCGTCCAGGGCCGGGATACAGATGGCCCGATGGCCTCTCCTCGCCTCCCGCTGCTCTTTGTTTTCATTCCTCTCTTTTGGTGATAATGTATTGTCTACAGAGTGTGTAATGATCCTCGGGAGCAGCCGTATACCACTAACAGGCACTCCTGTCAAACACATCACCATCGCTGTGCCCATTGATTTGTGTTGCCTTTAAAAAAATGGGCTGTTTCCCCACATTCGGGTGCAGCCATAATTGCATCTTGCTTAAATGATTCAAATAAGGCGGTCTGTTGCTCTTACATCCGCACCCCCCCTTTCCCCTGTCACTGTCACCCTCACTTATTTCATTACGGATTCAGCAGACTTGATAAAACAGCAGGGGTGCACCATTCCACAGCGCTTAGCCAGCTCAGTCGACACAAAGAAGTGGTCAAGCGGGGCAACAAATCACACCAAATGGAGCGTTTGCTCTTTGTGCAGCCTAGTTATGGAAAACTGATAGCAGCATCCAGAATACTGAATAGGTGTAATAAATGCTGAAGAAGGGGGATTCTTCTACTAATTGGGTGAGGGGGGGGGCGGCGATGGAGGCACGGGTATCCCCCTTTTTGTATCTGAAAATGAGTTCTGTGAAATAGTCTAATAGCCGGTACACAGTTAAAAGGGGCAGTGCAGAGCTGCCCCCCACCCTCCCTTTCTGCTTCCCCTCCTCAAAGCCATCCCATCCTGTCTCCGTGCTGACAGATAAACATGTTCACTGCTGGCTAATTGCACTACCTGTTTCTACCCCGTTCTCAAGTGACAGGCTAGCTGTGTCTACCTGAAGCCTCAGATCTCCCGGACCCCGCGATGCTGGAGTAAAACACTCAAATATACAACAGCCACAGTGAGGCTGAGCAACTTCTGAAGGCAGAAAGTGGAGGATTATGTACCTTGAAGCGCACTGTGCAACTTTCCAAATGAGCAGCGAAGTTTGCAGCTAAAAGAGACAGCTGTCGGACAGGCGCTGATGGATTAACTAACATGACAAGTGCGCCGGGAAATATGACAGCATCTGTCTAATGGTATCAACGTCAAATAGGGAAAAACGCAAGACAGACAATTTAAAAGGTAACCCAAGAAATTCACATCTTAGCACGGCAAGCTTTCTCCTTTTCTACGATGAAATAAAGATGTTCACAATCAATATGCAGCCATATACATCAATATAGATGTGCTGCGGGTCCCGAAAGTATTCCATGGAAGTACCTTTGTCTGAATGGACTGCAAGTGGTCATAAAAGATGCAGGCCCTCAGCTGGACACCGACTCCCTCCAGTCAGATGAATAATAGTACAAAGGGCTGCTAAATCATTGAGACAGCTGCTCTAGCTCTGTCCAGACTGGTCCAGCACAACACCGCTAACAGATCAATGCGGAGGACATAAGAGGCGATGAGGCCAACGATCCTCCAGACGAGAACCTCGGCTTGCTTTCTGAGGGAACAGTCAGAACTCAGGAGGACTTTCAACTCAAGCGTTTGTGGTGCAGAAAAAGGAGTGATTAGTGGAAAGCATCTAAACCAACTCTGCATATTAAAAGTGGGGCGCTGTTTCCATCAATCTGGCTCTGTGGAAATCTGAGAAGTTAAACGCTTTGGGTCTGATCTGTCTTTTTTGGACATAAGATTGTAGACGAGTGGACAAACTGCCCTCTTTTCTCAGACCCCCGATGCTAATCTGAATCTGGTTCTCACACTATTGAGGAAGTGACCTAAATATAGGGCAAGGTCATTGCAAACCAATTTGATTTTGATGTTAGCTAAGAGAGTGCACTGTAGCTTGGAGAGAGAGAGAGGGAGAGGGAGAGAAAGCATGTTGTTTAAGTAAAACCCTCAAGAACATTATGATTTATTTAAGTGAGGAGAAAATATGAATAATGTATTGGCTATACGGAGCATGAATCTCTTTTGTACTAATTGTCAGGAAGGCTTGCATCCAGTGTGTGAAGGGTGGAGGGGCTGGAGGACCCCGAGATCACAGGGGCGCTGCGGCTCAAAGCCGCCGGTCCTACAGCCACAGCCATTGACTTGCAAATGAGCTCAAGGAGGCTAATTAATGGGGGGCTAATGAAAGCAGTGGTTGGGCTCGAGTGAAGAAATAATCTGGGACCCCGTTTCACTTTCCCCCTCTTTTTCTGACTTTCTCTCTCCCTCTCTCTGGTTCCCCGGCTCCATCGGCCTCTCTCTTCCCACTAGATGGCTCGTGCCATTGAAGTTGATTGCAGAACGCATCAATATGTGAACAAAGTTGTTGGTGGTGGGGTGCAGTGGTGGTGTTGGGGGGTGTTAGAAGAATTAGCATTCATTTGAAGAGAGCCCCCCCTCCCCCCCCTCCCCAGCTCTGTTATTTATTCTGTAGCTTTTGGCACATTTTCTGGTTCTCCTCTCCCAGGAGGAGAGCGGGGGGAGACGGAGCAGGGTGTTTAAGATGTGTGACAGCCTGTAATGGTAACTTTTGCACTTTTTCTTTCTTGTTTGCACTGGAGAGAGTTAGGCAGTGGCGAACACAGAAATCACCCTCTCCTCCGTGTCATGGTTGGAGGGTGGAAGTGGTAGCTCGGATCAGATGCTCTGCCCTGCAGTCGTCTCTTCTTACTTTGAAGACTGTGACTCCTCTCAGTGCCACTGGAACTGCTTGTGACTGTTAGTACTACTACTGTAGTAGTACTCCTGTGACTACTGCATAGGCCATTAAGACCTTGTCTCTCACACAGAGTAGAGACAATTACCACAGCTACAAGTTCACACAGTGCTGATGAAGTCGATCAGGTAAATCACAGCATCCACTGGAGAGAGAATTAACAAACAGTAGCAGATGAAGGATCAAGGAGGACATTCACATCCAACACCAATCACCATCTTTTCCCAGAGTCGGATGCGACCTCTTCCCACCATAAGCAACAAGTTGATTTCAGGTTTGGCTCCTTGCACCACAGCTACCAGTGCAGTTTGTATACACTGTAGAATGGATGAAGCTAACGTGATGTCTTCTGTTGGTTTGTGGACTCACTTCCTGAAACCAGGAGTCTGGTATTTGAACGTGGCCATGTTGGTTATTTGGAGTCGGAAGTGACCATATTTGGATATGAAGGGTAGAGTAAGTAGGCGGGTCTGAACCTTGACACTGAGGACGTTATCCAGTGTGTGAGACTATAGTTTTGGCTTGTTCTCATTGGAAACCACTTGTCAGTCAAAGTAGTCACACACCTTCATCTTTCTTTTACACTTGTTCTCTTCTTGAAGCTGATGAAATCAGAATGACTTGTAGAAAAATGTATTGACTATTTTAGGTTTGAAAATGATGATGATGATGATGATGATGATGATGAAGTAAGTCAACAGGAGAGTATGACATTACTGTTTACCTGCTGCACATGGTAGGCAGAATGCACATGTGGCTGCCAGCAGAGATCATCAAACACATTTATTTATTTATTGTGAATATTCAGTGGTCAGGGTATTATCAAGACAAATCAGCCTCGTTATAAGGATAAACTGACACTTGGGGACAGTCATATCTTTTTCCCAACCCCCATCATGGATGGTAAATGACCCTTTTAAATGGCCTAAGCTGTGTCCCTGCTTTGAATCTTCACCTTCTTCATGGTATATTATAAAATGCTTTTATTATTGCATCATATTTTGCTTGGAACAGGAGAACTATGACCATTGGCATTGCAAAAAAATCATAACCGAAAAAATTTAATATTGAAACTTTTTTCCATTTCGCATAGAAACATGATCTTTATGATTTACATATGAATTCAACAACACATGGTGTCTGACACTTATAAAAACAGTTGTGATAACTAAGATCATTTGATTAAAAAAATTCCCATAAACTTACAGTACAGGGACTGTTTACAGTCAGTGATTTACATATGTTTACAGTCAGCAGAATAAAAATGTTCATCACACAGTCATTGGTCACCAACAAGAGTCCATTTGCACATTTAATGGCTCATTCTCACAGAATGTATCATACCCATAGTCCAGGGGTGTCCAATCCTGGTCCTCGAGGGCCGCAGTCCTGCATGTTTTAGGTGTTTCCCTCTTCCAACACACCTGATTGAAATAATCAGCTCATCATCAAGCTCTGTAGAAGTCTGATAATGATCCTGGTAATTTCAATCAGGTGTGTTGGAAGAGGAAAACATCTAAAACATGCAGGATAGCGGCCCT
>OOFC01040903.1:5335-29044 GCA_900323345.1 Pseudochromis fuscus | reverse complement strand
GAATTGTTCGGACGACCGCTCGAAGCCCCTCTCCTTCATTTTCTCATTAAACATGCTGAAAACGACCGCATTTTTGTGTTTCTTTTCAAGTAGTTGGACTATGTGTGCATCTGCCCAAATATCCAAGAGGCACAGTGTCTCCTCGTTGCTCCAAGTCTGTCCACGGCTCATTGTTTGTAGCATGTAGCATTAGCATTAGCAGCAGCAACGAAGGTATATTTTTTCTCACAATGCTTGGCTACGGTGGCTTGTTAGGCCCAAAAGACGCATGTATCCTGTAGTTAGTTCGGATGGACCTTGGTTTGTATTCAGACCTGCACAAGAGGACCAGGATCCGCACCAGAGTTCGTTTGGAAGCGGACCGAGACCACCTCAAAAACAGGGTCTCGGTCCGGTTGTTTGGTCTGCACCAGGGTTCGATTGTGTCTATTCACACCTGCATGGAAAGTCCGGACCAGTGTGGGAAACGAACCCTGGTCCGTTTAAAGCGGACCAAACAGTCCAGGTCTGAATACGACCTTGGTCTCGGTTGGTACCAGTGGCGTTAATATGGACGATGCGCCGTCAGGGGCCTATGAAGGAAGACCAAAAAAAAAAAAAACAGCTGTCCAGAATTGCCACAGGCCCCGTTATCGTGAACTGAATATCTTGGGGCGGGTCGGTAAGGCAACGCTGAGTGGCTGGTATGGGAGGAGGAAATGATCATTTGTCCAATCACGTTGATCCCTGTCAGTCATGATGAGTCGTGATGGCGTGAGGTGAGTTGTTTCTCATTTCAGCAAGAAAAACAAAACAAGTGGATGAAAATTGATGAGAAAACGGAGCATCACGTTTAGCGTTAGCCTAGCCTCTCTTGAGTGGCTGTGCTTGTGTTTCGGGCGGGGGTGGGGGCACAATAAAAATATTCCTATACCCATAATGCTACGCTAGTGGTTGGTACGGTCTTGATTACAACATTATGTGAAACAACAGCAGACAAAAGTAAGTTTTTGATATAACAGGAAGTAATACACAAGAACAATTATTCCCGACACAAGACTTTGAGAGTTTGGGGTTTCATAGAGAAAAATTATTTAATCCTATTTCTCTTACTTTCATATAAAATTTGACCTGGATTAGAGTCTTTAATGCCTTTATATTACAAACCATGTTGCAGTGCTCTATTGCTTCTATTACATGACTGCTACATCTACTACATGACATTTAAATACCATATAGTACTGAAACACTGTAGAAGTAGTGGCATAAATTTAAAAAATGTGTTTGCTAATCTACTACTTTATAATAGGATTTGATCCACACTGTATTTAGACATTTAGACGGCATTAACTGTGAGTTAATCTCAACATGCACACACATATATAAACCTGTACACACAGACAGAGTGACACACTGCACGGTTGGGGGGTTCAAGGGTTAACAAGCATTACGCTCAAGGTCATAAATACAACAAGGGAGGGAGGCTGAGGGGATTTATGTCGCTACATCAATTCATCTGTGTCCATCACTAAAAACAAATAATGACTGCCTTCCCATTTAACACATGGCCACAGCAGATGGATGGACTGAAATAACATAACCGCTACACAAACAGCATCAACACCCACATCACTCATGATAATAAAAAATTCACTGTGTATATGTCATGGGGGCTTGAGTTGTATTAAATATTTAACGTACTTACTATTGGTTACATAATTTTTTTTGACTTTTTTTTTTTTTTTACACCTTGCAATCAAGTTGTTACTCTAATTGATACTGTACTTCAGATCTTCTGGTATGTTCTGCAAAATGAAATAATCCCATTCGTCCACCTTATTCTAGCATTCACTGCCCTCTTTGACCTTTGCATCCATCAACAAACCCACCTCCTTTACATCACATCACATCAACTCAGAGAGTATATGAATGTGTTTGTGTATTTGTTGCAGCTCAGTGCTTCATCTCCCAAATGACTCGACCTCTATAAATGATAGACAGAGGAAGGCAAACATGTAGGATCTTTAAAGACGTACTTTAAAATTCCCATGATACCCTTGAGACTCTTGTCATTCAATTCTGCTCTCTTCAACTCTTTTTTTTTAATTCATATGACCCAGGAATAAGAAATAATGAAAAATGTCATTTTTAAGTCGATTTTTTTGCCACATTCTGGATCATATTTAATCTTATTTCATTTCATTGTTTTTGCATATAATATATAGTTACATTTAGTTTAGTTTTGTGGTTTTAGCAAATTAGCCTCTAGGCATAAAACATGCTTGTCTTCAATTTCCTCTGCGGCACACCCTACAAACAGTATAGATTTAAAAACACCAGAGTCATAAATACTATTCCCATCACAACACCCAAGAGAAATCACTTGCTGTTGCAATGTGTAGCCTCAGAGCCTTTGCCCTTTACCTTCAATCCTTCTCATCACAGGAAAAGCCCTCTGAGACTCAGGGGAACAGCTGTGTGAAAGCCCCATGATCCAGCCCAGGAGACCTGGCCTGACTTAGCCTAGCCTGGTCTTAAATGCATAAATGATGTAAATTATCCCAAAGGCAGAGACCACATCATGCAGGTTACATAAACCTGTGCACTGTGCTTAAAGGATGCTCTGTACATTTCCCATATGACAGCAGATGTTTTACTTTTCAAGGTTTCAAGTTATTTCAAGTTGTGGCTACATGCAAATGAAAATATTACAATGTGAACATATGGGAGACTCACCCATTGTGATTATATTAATGTATGCTCCAAAAACATCGCACAAAACAAATATGTATGCATGCACACACATATAAATGAATACGCATGAACAGCCCTGTTACATGTGATCTTGCAAGCCTGTTTTCATACGCATCAGTGCATGCCTGCATGCATGCGCATGTGAGGGCACACACACACACACACACAAACACACATTTACATTTACAATCTAATCTACACAGATATGGCCCACATACATAGTTAATTGTGTGCTGCCTGATGCAATGCAACAGCGCTATCTCCTGCCCAGAACTGTAATTGCAAGACTGCAGTAAAGTGATACAATGTGAACAAGTGGTCCTCCCTGTTTCTCTTGTTTCTCATCTATCTAGCTCATCTACACCCTTTCATCTGATCCAATAAACACATCACAATCCCTTGTGTCTTTTTTTCTTTTATGTGTGTGTTCAAGATTCTGATTTCACAGAAAAAAAACTACTCAAAAGTACAAGGCCGAGTTTTTTAGGTTTTTGGTTCGACAAACAATTTATCAGAAAGATAGCACATCTTTTAGTTCACACCTTCTCCTTCTTTCTTTGCCTCTCAAGGCTCTTTCTTTACATTTTGTGTAACCTTGTTCCATCATCCTTTTCTTTTGTCTTGCTTCAACGCTCGCTCCTTCTTAGTTGAATCTGTTGCTCATCCTCTTTTCAGCTGACACTTCCCTTATTGCAGCATTGTTTCTCTTCCCCCCTCTCCCATGTATTCTCCCATCTCCTGTGTTTCTCGATCTCTGTCTGTCTCCTCATTCCTCCCCTGGCATCTCCCTCCGCCTCCTTCTTGCCTCTGCCTGACGTCATAGGAACTGCAGTATAGGATTCAGGGCTTACTTGACAGTGCACATCATTCTATCAAAACTGACAAAGACAACCAGACCGATGAGCACCAGGGGAGGTGGAGAAAGCTGGAGCGAGGTGGCAAGAAAGGGTCTGAGCCACACCCACACTGCTGTGACATGTTGCGAGAATGCACAGTTTTGGGGCTATTTGGCCAGCAAGCTGTGGGCAAGGTCGGCGGCTTCAGCATTTTTAATGATGTGACTCACTCTGGCGTGGTGCAGCAGACTGAGCATGCAAGCAATGCAAAAGGGTAGAAAAAGAGTGGTGTCATACTGATGTGTCAGCAGACAAGCAAAAAAAAGAAGGGAAAAGAGAGACTGATTGAAGGATAGATAAAGTGAAAGAGTTTTTCTAATGAAAGGACAGAGTTTGGATAAAGAAGGCTGAAGAGGAAGAAGAAGAGGAGTATTGCTGGAAGGGAGGGATGAGCTGTTGTGTAAATGCAGCAGCTAAAGAGAAAGTGAGACAAAGTGTGATTAGCATTTTAAAGGATTTTTGTCCCCTCGGTTAAGAGGCTATACAACACGTGTTTTTATGCAGATACACACATACACACCCAGACAAGACATTAAAATGCAGTCTCTCACTGTGCAAATTTTTCAGCTCCAGCATCAAAGCACTACCTCCTGTCATGCATGAATCTCCTCAGAGGAGAATAGCTGATCATTGGATTTTAATGCCCATTTAGCATGACTTCCACTAACTAGGGTGAGATAATACTGGGTACTATCCCCAAAGGCTACTTTGTATTACAGGCAAACACCTGCACATATATACTGGTGGGTGTGTGGAGAAAGAAGATGGAAGCTTTGGGAGTTGCAATAAAAGAAACAGACTAGGCTGTAATGCTTTGTCTTTAACAGCTGAACTGTGTATAATGAGCGTGCCAATATGAAGAATTTTTCATGGCGCGAGGGACGTCTTATGTCATTAAAACACAACTGCCAGAGCGTACATTTTACTAAATCAAAACATTATGGGAAATTATCTGAGGGTGAAGCATTCACATAAGACGAATGGAATAGCTTGAGAAACGTATGTTCAAACAATCCCAAGGTAACAAAAGACAAAATATATGAAGACTATATAAAATACATGAGCAAATAAAGACATTTTAAAAAGGAAAGACCCCAAAAATACATGCATGTCCCCAAGGGAGTATTGACAGCTCTACTACAAAAACATTTTACTTTAGAATCACTTGAGCACCAAAATAAATAAGTACAGCCACTGATAAATATGGAGAGGATGCAACAGGGCAATAACTTTCATTATTACCAAAAAGATTGTTTCCCCGTTAACAATAAGTTATGAAGCAATTATATTTTTTTAGAGATAGGGTATTACCCTAATATTCTAATGTTGGGCAACAGCGGGGTTCCTAAGTTATAATAGGCAAATGTTTTGTGCTATTTCACCACAAGAGGGCAGCAGTGTTTAGTCAATAGTTCAGCACAGCTGGATAATGCCTTTGTGGAGCTTTGTGCTCTCTGAGTGCTTTCTTGGTGCAAATGGGCCCAAGACACCCAGACT
The DNA here is from genome assembly GCA_900323345.1 of Pseudochromis fuscus. Lineage (NCBI taxonomy): Eukaryota > Metazoa > Chordata > Actinopteri > Pseudochromidae > Pseudochromis > Pseudochromis fuscus. The sequence goes on along the minus strand of OOFC01040903.1, from coordinate 23,918 downwards.
CTATCTGCCACTTCTTTTTCATTTCATTGTTGCGTATAAAACAAGTTGCTCAAGTGAGTCAATGTCACAAAATTAAGTTGCTTTCATACATACAGAAAGGAACATGAAGGTAGCTGCAATGAATTCTACTATATGTATGGAACCACCATAGCAAACAAAACTATAGGCTAGGAATACCATAATATAGTATTATTGGCTAAATTCTCCTTAAGTTTCACTGTGAGAGTTAATGCAAACCCTGATGGATTACTTGGAATATTGCTCAGGTGATTAAAGAACTTAAAGTAAATGTATTCCTAGGTAATCATGTGTCACTGACAAATTATTAAGAAAATTATAAAAACTATTTTGGAGCCAGTGCAACTTTTGGAAAACAACGCCCAACAAAATTAAAATGATGGTCCTCCCTTAATATTTAAGGTTGTTTACTTAGGGGTGGGAAAGAAAGTATTGTGCCTATATTCTTATTAGTATTATTACACACAGTATAAATAATTATAGCCTATAGACAGATACTGATAGGTATGTGAACACTTTTGGAGCTTGCATTTTCAAGAAAAACATGAAACTAAAACGATGTGTATAGATATTCACCAGATTTGTCATTCAAAATAGCAAATAAAGGGACTATAATGAAACATGTAGAAGTCTGAAGACTTCCACAGCCAGCTGTATAATGTTCATGATTTCATCAAACAATATGGTTGGTACAATAGTCCATCGTGACTGGCTGTTTTATTTATTTATTTATTTTTGCTAGGGTGAATGAGGTGATGGACGAGAACATGAATGAATGGAACAAACGGGCTCTACGTCGTGTGCCTGCGTCACCTATTCCTTTGCGGAGGGATATATATATTAACTACGAAGTGTAGTTCCGGGATCTGGAACTACTTCTCGGGACTGAAAAAGGAAACGGGGAAACACTTAAAGGGCGTAGGAATACCACGGAGCTACACGTCGTCACTAGCAGGTGCACAACGCAGGGAAATAATAAATACGAGGCGAATCATGACATAGCATATGGTGTTTTCCAAACGACAGAAAACCCGGCCGTCAGCAACCGTAACCGTGTGTTTTCTACTCCAATAATGTCACGGTAAGTTAAGCTAGCACAACCGGTGCATGTAACTGTGAGCTAAACGCTATACGTAGCACCAAATGCTAACAGCTGATAACTCAGAGTCAGTACACTGGTCTCTGAGGTGGGGTTTTAATAATTGTTTGACTTATTATCGTGTTTACTGTAGCTTGAAGTATGTTTGTAATTAAATATAAATGCAGTGGAAATGTATTGCCTATGGAAAAAATGCAATTTTTTTAATCGTATTTTAACTGCCTCTGACGTCAGCTGGGGGTTTGACGTAAAGCTAATTTAACTATTGTTATGATTTTTACACAAGTTAAAGTAACCAGAATATTTAATGTCATATGTTAGCTCTTTGGCATGCTGTATAGGAGCAATGACTCGTTTAACAATATCACACACGAGGTGGATAAAAGGTCCACTCTGTGTAAAAACAGCATATGTGTCACACCACAACATTCCCTGCGATACTATGTGACGTACTCACTGGTAAATGGGAGGCACTTGTTGCTATGTAATTATACTTGTAGCAAAACTGGTTGTGTGTAAACTGGAAAGATCAAGCTGTATGTTACTGTAAAGCTTCTTTGCTAGACTGGCTGCACAGCATTAGATTTAGATGGGTTTTCAATATTCACTTGCTCTTGAGGAGGTGACAGTCTTGGCCATCATAGTGACACATGCCTCTCTCTGTGTATGTAATTGAGATTGTGAATGGATGTGACACGTGGCTGGGTGTGTGTGAGAAAGACGAAGTCAGCCATCAAGAATGAACGACCGTCCCTAATTATTCAGCCGAAGCTAACTTACAAAGCAGTAATGCTCTGACATGCATGGCTGTGGAGGCAGGCGTATTCATGTGAGAGGAACATGAGTCACAAATGTTGTGGTGACTGTGAGGAACAACTGGAGGAGGTGTATGGGAAGGGGAGGGTAGTGTTGGTTGGGCAGGCTGACAAGGCAACACAAACTCTTATCAGTAAGAGCTTCCCATGTTGTTGGAAAAAGGAATGACTTTGCAGAGCACACACTCTTGCCGTCTCTGCACAGCAGGATGTTACTCATTGTTTTTCTTACAGCAGGGTGTTGACCAGTGTGTGCAAACACAGGTGTACAACAACCTCAACAAAGGAAACGATGTTCTTCTGTGCAGTGTGAGACAGACTCCTTGTTATAGTTTCTGCCAAGTCTCAGAAGTGGTTTGGTTTATTAGTGGTGTCTCTGGGAGAACATGACTGTGTTAAGATGATGTGTTTTTATACAACTGAGAGCAGTTTTTTTTTTCTCCAACATCTCGGTTTTATTCATAAATGTTTTCCTGCATGAGTTATTAATGTCCAATGAATGATTAGTTTGTCGTCTAAAATCAAATGAGGTTTCCCACCCATTATTACTCACTTATTGTGCAGGCTACCATATGTAATTGAAGTGTCTAATTTGTGTTAGTGTTGGGCCATTTAATGACATGTACTGTATTTTCCACACTATAAGGCGCATCAGATTATAAGGCGCACCTTCAATGAATAGCCTATTATAAAACTGTAAAACTCATATATAGGGCGCATAAAATAGAAACTACTGTAGTGGCTGGGGTTGCATTACCCATCCATCTAGATGAAACTGCGCTAAGGGGAATGTCAACAAAACAGTCAGATAAGTCAGTCAGTCAAACTTTATTAATAGAAAACAAACCAACGTTCTGACAACTCCGTTCACTCTCAAAACAAGCTAGTGCATTCACAATACGGTACTGTACATACCGGTAGCTCTTACCGGTATTTGCGTCGCCTTCATTGAAAACAATGTATTTCCAACTCCATTTGTCACAGTTCAAAGCTACATGAACAGCTGTTTTATTTTTTTCTCCGAGGTAACATCAGTGACGTAGTATTATCTTTTACCAACAGCAAGGTACAACAGGTAGTGCAACTTTTTATCACGTAGTTAGTGCATCACAAACGTGGAGGGAACTTTTCCCTGATTCAGTAAACACGTAAAAGAAACAGTCTGATACCGCTACGGTAAATCAAACATTAGTGCAAAAACCACATATACGCCCCCTGACTACCAATATTGATCCATATATAAGGCGCACTGTCAGTTTTTGAGAATATTACAGGCTTTTAGGTGCACCTTATAGTGCGGAAAATAAGGTACTTCGAATTTATGAAAATGAATTTCTATATTGTGGCTGCCATTTTTACTTTGCTATATTTGTGTAATGTTGCACATGAAAGAGATGGACTTCTTGGTTGCAAAGTATTTCTATGTTATTTTGAAGCCAGTGCAATAATCTACACATTTTATCAGCTGATTTCTCCAGAAAACATTTGCACTAAGGAATGTTTAAACTATTTTGTTCAAGCAAAAGACTTGTAAGGCCATTGGTTATGGTTGAAGAAAATTGGGATAGTAAATAATCGGATTCAAGGATTCAAATTGAGTACATTGTTTTTCCTTTAAAAAGTTTTTTCCTTTAAACTGTCTAAACTTAAACACAGTGACTTGTTTACTATTACTCCTACTTTTTACTATTTCCTCTGGCAGCAGAGTTTGGCGGTTAGATTATCAATATGTGCAACAGTTTGCAGGAGGGGTTCTGTGATGTTGGTTTTCTTGGCAGGTGATTAAACTGTTAATGTTCTTGTAAGGGAGTAGCTCCAAAATCCCAGTACTCCCCTGAGCTACACACAGAGCTACCCTGAAAGCACTTGGCCATCCTCCAGACCTCAAATTGATTTCTCATCTCTCTTAAGTCCTAAATCCCCCTTCAAATGCTGCAAGCCTGCTGCTAGAATGAATCATTTTGGCAGGGTGTTTGCATGCTGGTGAGCCTCTTCTGCAGGTTGTGGTTGTTACACTGTGTTGTCTACTCCTGCATGTTTGTGTGCGCTTTGTCGGCGCTCACAGTCCAAACAGTGTACTTTCACACATTTACCTTCGTTTTCATGACGATGTTGCGGAGTTTGTGTTGTGCAGACTGGAGCTGAGAGGAATCTGCTGAGATGTTATTGCCGTTGACCCAGAGAGGCACAGCTTCGGGCGGCGCTACATTTGTCCCGCGCATGTTCGATCTGCATTTCTTGGCTCTGGCTTCCAGCTCATTTTGTGTTTTTATATGCATTACATGCGCTTCACAGTGGTACAATTATGTGGTCATCCAAATACAGGAAGTAGCCTGCAGCCATTATGCGGATACTGATGCATTAAAGGGTGCAGAGGTGCCATGTCGGAGAAATACTGACTGAAGACGGTATGAACATGTTGGCCTGAACCCTGGAAGGCTGTACAGTGTTTGGCGCCCATGTCAAAGAGATAATTATTTCATTACTCATATGATTAATTAATGAAGTGGTAAAAATATTATAATAATGACTAATGTGTGAGAGCTTCCCTCCACAAAATTAAATTTAATCCTTGTAGAGAAAAAAACCTGCTCATTAAATGAAAGCATGTGAGTGGTGATTCAACTATTTGTTATGAATTTCTAGTTACAAGGCCTCTGAAAGTTTCCTCGCTGACTGTTTAATTTCGCTCGAAGACATGTACTTTCCAGAAATGAAACATCAACACACACACACGAGCACGCACACACACACAAAGTGAAGAAAATGAATTAGCCTCCGGTCAGTACAGCAGTCATAAGGCCATGGGAAGACACACAATGATGTCCTTTGTCTCTCTCGCTCACTGTAAGTGTGCAGAACCATTTGAATCTGATAGAAGAAGGAGCGCTGCCTTGTTACACGATTGTTGGCTGGAGACTGAACTCAATTTTTTTCATTGATCAGGTACGGACATGTATTTTTAAAGACTGACAGTTGTATTTAGAGGTCAGGCAAGGCAGGTTGAGAAGATCAATCCCAGTTAATAAAGCTGAGGGGCAGAATAAATTGTTGTGTAAATTGGTGTTACTCAGCTGTGGAAAGATTGTCACTGTCTAAACCGAGTCAGCCTTGTTTTTATATTCAGACTAACTAGAGCGGCGCTATGTCTCGACATTCACCCACAAACAGATGGAGCACTGTCACCTGGGGTTCGCTGTCTTTTGTAAATACATGCCCACGTGCTGTAAAGACTCTGCAGAAATGTAACTACCACCTGTTCTTCTTTTCCTTGTTTGTTGTCGTTGCAGAGTGGCTCTCAGCTGACGGGCCTTCTCCAGAGAGAGCGAAGTCTCACCGTATTGAAGCCGTTCACTCTATCAACAAAATGTCAGGTGGAGATTTGCTGATTTTGGTTTTAACTCAAGTGCTAAAAGGTGTCATTTGTCAGGATTTACAGAGTCCTACTGTGTTTTTAATATACGAGTATTTCTCTGTCTTAGGTACCTACACACCGGCTCCTGGTGGGCCCTTCTCTGCTCTCACTCCAAGCATGTGGCCCCAGGACATTTTGGCAAAGTACCATCAAGTGAGAATATGATTTTACATTTTTAACCCTTGACACATCTCCATCTAATTGTTTGGCAACATACCTGCAGCCACCGTCATCAGGATCTTTCTACTATAGGATGTGCACTAATGAAATGCATGTTTCTTTTTTTTTGCCTTCTCAGAAAGACCCATCAGAACAGCCCGAACACCAATATGATGAGTTTGGCTTCAGAGTGGACACTGAGGGTATTTGGTTCTTTTACATATTTTTTTCTATCCCAGTCAAGTAAACAAATATTTATTTCTGCTTTTAATCTTTTTAATTTATCAATGTCATTTTATATCCCTTTGAAGCTATAATACAATTTAAATTAATTTATAGTAGTGTGCATAAAATAGGTACAGTTTCTGCCTTCCAATAAGCGAAATCTCTTTTTGTAATTATTATTTTAAAAAGATCTTCCCCTCATTCTTCTTTTCACTTTCATGCTTAGTTACAGTAGCTTTACATATAATTTCCAGTGTATCATCCACTTTTAATTCAAGAAGTTGGATGTACTAATGTGTAACAAGGAGAAACAGTGCTAAAGCCTGATAAAATACAATCACACAGACGGTGAGGAGCCCAGGTCCTGGGTGGTCACTGAAGGCTCACCCCAGCGGGAAGACCCCCAGCAGCGACTGCGTTGGCAAGCCCACCTGGAGTTCACCCACAACCACACAGTGGGCGACTTGACCTGGGAGCTCATTGATCCCGTCCTCCCACGCTCCGAGCGTCTGCGTTCCCTCGTGCTTGGGGGAATACCTCACAGCATGAGGCCGCAGGTAAGTCGTGTTTTACAGCCGTGGTAAACCAAAACACTGCCTAAGCTGGTTGGTTACTGAAAGACTCATATTTTAAAATAAGTAGGAATGAAACATGTTGCTTCTGAATACATGAAACTGAAGAGATTGTGTCCGTTAGCTCTGGATGCGTCTGTCTGGAGCTCTGCAAAAGAAGAGGACCTCTGAAATCTCCTACAGAGAAATTATCAAGAACAGCTCTAATGATGACACCAGCACAGCTAAACAGGTAAAGTCCCCTGTCATTAGTAAATGTGTGGACACAAGCACAATTTTATTGCTGTTGAAGTACAGAATCAGAAAACTTTATTGATCCCTGAGGGGAAACTGTGTACACACAGCACTGCCTAAATGGGATGAACTTTGAATAATAGATTAGATTGTTTCAGCTTCCCTGATCTGTCTTAACGATCTCATGAAATGTTATGCGATCGTCCTCTTTTCCACAGATAGAGAAGGACCTGTTACGGACTATGCCGACTAATGCATGTTTCAGTAGTCTGACCAGTGTTGGAGTGCCAAGGCTGAGACGGGTACTGAGGGGCCTGGCCTGGCTCTACCCTGACATCGGGTACTGTCAGGGTACTGGCATGGTGAGAACAGTTAGCTAGCTAACTCAGCACACATACATCCACTCACATTTTAACTATTTACTTGTTGTCCCATCTGCACCACATTTACTTTATCCTTGTGTTTTGCTTCTTACAGTAACTTCCTGTTTCCCACTGCTCTGCTTTCCTGTGTCTCCTGCTCCGTTCTCATGTCTTGTCCTGCCCAGGTGGTTTCCTGTCTGCTGCTCTTTCTTGAGGAGGAGGATGCGCTATGGATGATGTGCGCCCTGATCGAAGACCTCCTTCCTCCTTCCTACTTCTCCTCCACTCTGCTGGGAGTCCAAACGGATCAGAGGGTTCTCCGCCAGCTCATTGTTCAGTACCTACCAGCCCTTGACCGCCTTCTGCAGGAGCACGACATAGGTAAGATCAGTTGTTAGAAGATGGTGTGGGGTAGAGAGTCAGAGAGGCAACAAGGACTGTCAAAAAGCCAATCAAATAAAACTGCCATATTTTGTGTGAGGTTCATCTTCTGTATTGCATATTGTAACACTACATGTACCACCCTTTTCTTTCTACATCCAGAGTTGTCGCTGATCACACTGCACTGGTTCCTGACATCATTTGCCAGTGTGGTGGACATCCGCCTGCTCCTTAGGATCTGGGATCTGCTCTTCTACCAGGGCTCACTGGTGCTCTTCCAGGTCACACTGGGCATGCTCAAGATTAAGGTAGCTGCACCCTAGCAGTCATTTCCTTCGTCAGGACAGCTTGATGCAATTATCATTGTGCTGAGATGCTAGTAGGTTTCTTTGGATAAGTAATGATTATGATGATGATGATGAGCAGTTAATGCCAACAGACATTATATACCACTGCAGCTTGAAGCTATTCCCACAAGAACTGTTCAGTGGATCATTGACAACAGCTGTTAATGTTTCTTAAAAATCTACATGCTGCCTTCAGGAGGAGGAGCTCGTATCATCGGAGAACTCGGCATCCATTTTTAACACTCTGTCGGACTTGCCGAGCCAGCTGAGAGATGGACCCGCAGTTCTCGGCGAGGCCATGAGGCTAGCAGGGGCGTTATCCCAGGAAACTCTTGAAGCTCACCGGCACAAGCACCTAGCGTACATCCTAAACGAACAGGCACAGCTCAACAATGGCAACAGCGCAGGACTGAACACCAATCTCAACAAGGTCAGTCGTTGTAGTCGTAGCAACCGTACCGTGCTGAAATATCAAGAACAACAGAGATTAATCAAGTGATGAAGTTAGAGCTTGGACAGATTGAAAACTGTGTCTGTGCTTCTAAAGTTTTTTTTCCTGAGCAAAGAAGTTGTCCTGTGTTTGGATGTGTTCAGGTGGTGAGGAGACAATCTCTGCGCAGGAAATCCACGCTGAGCTCCTTGCTGTTTGGGGAGGATGAGGCAGAAGCTCTGAAGTCTAAGAACATTAAACAGACAGAGTTGGTAGCTGCCCTGCGAGAGGCCATAGCTCGAACCGCAGATCACTTCCACTGCTTGGACCCACGTCACTCCAGCACTGTGAGTTCACACACTGCAGCACAGGAACAGCTTTTATATCCTGTTGTTGAACCTTGAATCAAACAAGGAGAGAAAAGGAGCATCAGTGAGTTATACTGCAACTTACTGGCATGTCAGCCCATTTAGTCCAAAATATAATACGCTCAATTTCTTTATATATTTTTACCTCGTTTGGATCTGACTCCTCCCATCTTGTCTCTCCAGGACCTGACTCCAGATTACTCCATGGAGAGCCACCAGCGAGATCACGAAAACTTTCTCGTAGTGTCTCGCACCCGAAAGAGGCGAGCAAAGGCTTTGCTGGACTTTGAGCGTCATGACGACGATGAGCTGGGCTTCAGAAAGAATGACATCATCACTGTGAGTCATTACCCGCAGAGGGACACACAGATACACAAGCATGTACACACACAACACAACCTCCTTTCTGGTTCTTAATCCAGTGTCTTTATCTTTCTGTCAGATCATCTCTCAGAAGGATGAACACTGTTGGGTTGGTGAGCTCAATGGCCTCAGAGGTGTGTGTGCTTTTATTTATCAAATGTTAGTTAATTATTTTCATACATCTCACTACATAGATTTTCTGTGGCTCTTTGTAACAGGTTGGTTTCCGGCAAAGTTTGTGGAAATTCTAGATGAAAGAAGCAAAGAGGTGCGGACACGTTTATCCCTTTTAAACAGTTTTTTTCTCACTTATATTTCCTTCCAGTGTCGTATTATTTCTTACAGCGTTGTAAACATTGATGCTGATCCTGTGTCTGTCCCCAGTACTCACTGGCAGGCGATGACTCTGTGACAGAGGCAGTGACAGACTTGGCCAGAGGCACTCTGTGTCCCGCTCTGAAGGCCATCTTTCAGCACGGTCTGAAGAAACCATCTATACTTGGAGGGCCCTGTCACCCTTGGTTATTCATAGAGGAGGTGAGGTTTTTTTTTTTTCCTCCCTTCACTGTATGTCACACAGTTTGTATCAAATTCAACTTATGACTGTTTGATTCTGTCTTGTGCTCGTCTCTCAGGCAGCCAGTAGGGAGGTGGAGAGGGACTTCAACTCTGTCTACTCTAGACTTGTGTTGTGTAAAACCTACAGGTAAAAGACACACACTCCACTGCTTCTATTTGCAATGGATGACAACAAAGATGCAATGTTTACCATCTGTTGAGAGCATGAACCTTATTCTCATGCATAGTTTGACTCATGCTTGATACAAGGAGTAAAGTAAGAAATCCAGTTTTGACATCTACACTAGAGACTTTATTATATTTACATCTCATTGTGTTTGGCATTTACCAGGTTAGATGAGGATGGAAAGGTGCTAACACCAGAGGAGCTGCTGTACAGGGTGAGTAAACGTTTCTCCTGCTTCAGGAAAACAAAGTTTTTGCTGAATATAAATGTGATAGTGAATCTGAAATATTTTAATACTTTGTGGATATAAAGTCCCAACCTCCACTGCGTCTGTTTAATGAGGCAGAGCTTGTCCGTAAATTGTAGCAATCAATTTGTGTAGGAAGGTACATGAGCGCCCTCTGTCTGCTCCTCCCAGGCGGTGCAGTCAGTCAACATGAGCCATGACTCGGCACACACTCAGATGGACGTCAAGTTTAGGTCTCTTGTCTGCGTCGGCCTGAAGTAAGTTTTACACACACACACACACACACACACACACACAGACATAATCTCAGTCACGCAGAGTTCAGTCTGGTGAAATCTGTTGTGTTACTAACACGTCTGCCTCTCCAGTGAGCAGGTGCTCCATCTATGGTTGGAGGTGTTGTGCTCCAGCATGGCTGCTGTAGAAAAATGGTATCATCCATGGTCATTCCTCCGTAGTCCTGGATGGGTGCAGATAAAGTGTGAGCTCAGGTAACAAACACACACTGCACCAGTAAATGAGTCCACATTCACCACACATAACCCAGAAGTTGGAAGAGGGGGGGAAAAAAAACGGGAAGTTTGTATTAACGATTATTTCCTGGTGACTGTCACTGTTGTTGTCTCCTCAGGGTCCTATCCAAGTTTGCCTTCAGTCTCTCTCAAGATTGTGAACTACCTGATAAGAAAGAGGTGAGCGAAGGAGATTATCACAGCATCCGCACACAGAGCAGGAGTCAGCAGGTCTGAATAAACAAAAACAGCAAGAGAGAGTCCAGAGGGAGAAAACTTCTGACTTTATGCTGAAAGCAGACATTTAAGGATGTGCTGCTTCAACATATTATCTCTGTAGTGGGGGTCTCTAGGTAACATGTCACATCTGAGGCCGTCGCTGCTATAGCATAGTTTTCAGTTAGACTACTTATTCACCGTAAGCTTCTGTTACCCTGTCAAACAAACGCTCACTATGGAGTCTTTAGCTTTGACTTAATATTTGAAGTGAGATTACTTTTACTTCTGGGGCAAGTAAAACTGTCTCCTGTGAAAAATGCCTGATCTTTTTCAGATCTCCTTATTTCAGCCATATTATGATCTCCTGATATTCAACAATACAGAAGGTGTATTGGTGTCATTAGTCACCAGAGGCAGGAAATCAGTCTCTGCTCTCTCTCTGTGTTGACGTGTAAATCACCACACAGTTGGTGATGCCTTTTACATCAAAGTATTTCCTTTAAAATTCAGGAAATACTGTATGGTTGAGTTGCTGTGTGAGATGATGTCGAATTTACCTTTTAAGTAAAAATCTTCCACGTTTGATTTGTTTTCAGGAGAAGGAGCAGAAACCGCTGAAAGAGGGAGTCCAGGATATGTTGGTGAAACATCACCTCTTCAGCTGGGACATTGACGGCTAGACACACAGGAAAAAAATGGCAGACACCTTTACTGTCCTGTGTGTCTGTGTTTGTTTGATGTCTCCTCAACTTTTTTTTTTTTTTTTTACACCCGTCTGCTAAACGAAGTGACTACTTCAAAAAAGCTGTCATCATCTGTCAGCTGTGGACATTGGTAAAAACCCAAATATCGACTGAAACTCCGTCATGAAGTGCAACTGGTTTGTATGTGCTGAAGCATGTGTACATTATGGTGCATAGTGTATTTTTATTTATACCCAGTGTATACGGTTTCATCACAAGAATTAACATAATACACACATGTGAAACACTCCTGTTGTACAGAATAGTCTGTATCTTTGGAAGTGGAGCACGAGCTGTGTGTCTGAACAGGAAGTGTTTAAGTAGTCGCTACTCTGGCCGTTCAGCTTTTCCCAGTAAACTGAGTGCATGTTGTGTGAGACATATACCGTCTGTTCTCTTACACAATGTCATGTCACCACACACATGGTCCTAAATTCCACATCACTCTGTAACTTCCCAAATTTTAGGACCAAAATAAAACATTCCTAAAGTTACAAACTATTTTTGAGAGGAATACTGTTTACCTCAATATCCCAAATTCCACCAAAATATTTAAACACTAATGTTGCTGATGCAGAGTAGAGCTTTTTCAGATTGTGATAAAAAATTGTGTGCTACCTTAACAGTGGTAATAAACAGTCTGCACTTGTATGATATAATGTACATGAAGCAGATACTTTGTGTTACATAAATACATGTTACATAAAATATATATTTGTAATGTTTTTTGTATATAAAACATTTGCTGCTTGTGACTAAATGTACCCTTGAAAGTTAAAGCAACACAGGACTTGATGATCTTTGAAGACGAAACTGTATCATGCTGCTTATTATGTGATACATAGGAACATAATTACAATTTTGTTGCAATGGTTGTTTCTTCTGAGCAAGATCCCACATCCTGTCTCACTTTATTTGTGCAGAATACACACCCAGTTTTCTGGGTCTGCTTAATCTCCTGTTGATCTCACGATCTTGATGAAAGTTACCATTAAAGTTAAGCTAGAAACACACATGAAAGACACAAAAAGCCCTTCACTTAAAGAAAAACACTATTGATTTTGTTTATCTAACATTTAAACTTGAAAAAATACACACAGAACAATCAACACTGTTGAAAAGTTCAGTAAAATGTGTTTATTCATGGTCTTTTTTTTTTTCTTGCAGCAAAGTGTGTTTTTAAAATGTCACAACATGTTACCAGCAAGAAGCCATAACGCATGGGGTACTAAAGTTACAAGTAGCATTGCAAGTACTGCATGTCTCATAATCATTAGCAGCTGCTGAGGTGACGAATGATGTGCTGTATTTGTACTAACACGATTGGTATAAGGTTTGTACATGAGCCTACGATGGTAGCATGACAGACACTACTGAGTCTACAGAGCGCGGGTGAGATTAGGCGGAAAGATCGAGACCATCTGGGAGTAAATGTTCTGCATGTATGCCAAATAAATAACTGACAATTATAAAATGTAACACCTTATATTTTTCATATAGCTAGAATTTCAAACCACTATGTGCCCTCTGCTACATTCATTTGTGATTTGCATACATTTTTTTTTTTTCTTTTTGTACAATGGCATCTTTCCAATCCGTACCACTAACTAGCTAATTTACATATGCGATATAAATAGTACAACGGTTTATAATTTCAAACACACAGGGAATGCATGGGGGGAAGTTTTCACTTATAGCTGCTCATTTTGGGACCTTGTCTTGGATGTAGCCTTCCACCCTGCCTCCGACACAGAGCCAGAGAACTGATTTCACAGTCACTCATTAAATATGGATTAAAATTAAATAAATCATCATCCTGAGTGAGGCTAGCCTCAAAAACCACACTGCTTTCCATCACCCCAAACCATCCGAAACAGTAAAGGCAGCTGACATTAAAATGCATAAAAAGGTGTATGCTTTTGGTGTGAGGCATACCCCTCCCCCCCGCTTTGTGTTCCCTTTTTAAAAAATAAAAATTGTACGACCTGGTGTTAAAAAGGCAAAGGAGTAGTAAGACTGAGGAGTGTCTCGCTCCAAACATCTGTATCCTTAATGGTTTGTGGAATGAAGACACTTGGTGGAGTGAGAGAGGGGTGGAGCTTTGTGAGAAGATGAGGGCAAATTCAGCAGCTTCCTATCCCTGATGAGGAGGGTGCTGCTGTGGAGTTGGTGCTGCTGTTCTGGCCTTTTCCTTTGTGCCTCTGGCCACCCCTTCTTCTTCCACCACCTCCAGACTTTGGCTGCAAAAGACAGACGGCAAATCTATAAAATATACCGTATTTTCTGCACTATAAGGTGCACCTGAAAACCTTTAATTTTCTCTAAAACCGACAGTGCGCCTTATAATCCGATTCGCCTCTTATATGGATCAATATTGGTCAATTATGGCTACCATAGTCAGGGGGCATCGCCGAAGTAACAGCGGTAAAAACGGTAAAGGGGAATTCCAGTCCCACACCACTTGTGTGTGTATAAAGACCCCAAAATGGCATGAATGCACTAACTACGTGATAAAAAGTTTCCCTACCTGTTGTACCTTGCTGTTGGTAAAAGATAAAACTACGTCACTGATGTTACCTCGGGGAAAAAGTAACAGCTGTTCATGTAGCTTTGAACTGTGACAAATGGAGTTGGAAATATTGTTTTCAACGAAGGCGGCGCAAATACAGGTAAGAGCTACTGGTACGTACGGTACCGTATTGTGAATGCACTAGCTTGTTTTGGGAGTGAACGGAGTCGTCAGAATGTTGGTTTGTTTTCTATTAATAAAGTTTGACTGACTGACTTTAGCGCAGCTCTATCTAGTGGAGGGATAACACAACCCCAGCCACTACAGTAGTTTCTACTCTATGCGCCTTATAATGCGGTGCGCCTTATATATGAAAACCGTTTTAAAATAGGCCATTCATTGAAGGTGCGCCTTATAGTGCGGAAAATACGGTACACAGGCGTGACATTTTAAGGTAAGACTTCCAAGTGGCAACATGAACACCAGAAAACTTGCTTTACTACCAAACTACAGATGCTTAGTCAAACACAATCTCTTCAGTTTCATTCTCCATTGACACACTTTACCTTGTTCTCTTTGTTGCCCTCTTTTATCTGAGGGTCATCCTCACCCTCTCCCTTTAAGAAGCCAGCCACGCAAGCAAAGGAGAGAGAGTGTGAAGGAGTAATGTGGCGTGTTAGTTTAGATTGAAAAACAAAATCAGACATAAGTTAACAAGTTAGAAAAAAGAAGCTCGGTAAGAGGGAGGAAATCAAAGAAACACAAGACAAGCTCCACCACACACAGCGTTTGTACGATACAAGGTGTTGTACCATGTGTGGTGACTCACCGGTTGTGTGGCGTTGGGACCTGCTGGCTGTGCTATCGTCGCTGCGTCATCACCGGCTGCCACGGTGCCGTCCTCTTTTCGGAGCGGTGCCTTTTTTGTCGACTGCATTTTGATTTGAGGAGGTTTGGAGTTTGAGGGCATATTATTGGTGGATTGCAACAGCTGAAGAGAACAAAAGTTAAGGTGTGAGTCTTCATGAGTTATTTGTGTGTAACAAATTCGACATTTCAGTACTGGGAGAGGGTGTTATACTTTGGGAACTGGTCAAGAGCATTTCAGATTTCCTAAAAATGACACGATCCTGCAAATTATTTCTGAGTTAGAACTGAAGAAGCCTCTTGGATGAGAGGTCAAACTTCTTCAACAATCTTCAACAAAGTCCAGTTTCCCTGACTCAATGTTGCTTTGAGAATTCCACCGATTAAAGATCTAGAACCTGACACATGGCACCACATCACATTTGCAATATCCCAGCGTTGCTACCTTAGTGATGGTCCCGACAGCCTTGGTGCGCCCCTCCCTGAACACCAGCCTCTGGTCACAGTGCAGGTATTCGGGGGTCTTGATGAAGCGGAAGTGGACTGAAGCCTTGTCCCCTGTCCTTAAGCAGTCTCTGTTCATGGACAAGATGGTGGCCGTCTGCCTGATGCTGCCACAGTGGACTGAGTTGGATGAGAGGGGGAAATTAATGCATATTATACCTGTACAAGTATCTAAAATATGAACATTTAATTACTCTGTGACTGTGTGGCTACCATTCAAAGTGGTGACATTGTGTCTACAACTCCTGGGAGAAAAAAAATTTCAACAACACAATAATATTCGACCCCAAGATGGACTTCAATGCGTTTAAATGTCCTGTCCCATGACTCTCTGTGTCACTGTTACCCACCCATGGCCTGATATCTGGGGGATATCGTAGTGGGATGATGCAGCACCAGGATCTCGGCCTCGAACTCCCAAGTTGCCTGCGGACTTAACCTCGGTGACACCATCACCATGCCTTTCCTTATCGACGAGCGTTTGATCTTTACAAAGAGTTGTGTGAGAGGAGAAGCAACGATTAGAGGTACAAATACATTTTCCCACATTGTTGTACAGTCATAGTCCACGGTCTTCCCTCGTTGAACATCCTACCTTTTTGAGAGCAAACGAAGCAGTCTGGCCACCTCTGACTTCTTTCACAGGCATTCTCTTGCGGTGGATTGATTTGACGGCGATGGGGATGAAGCTCCCCAGAGGATCCGGGCCCAGTAGCATGGTATCATTCAGACGTATGAGTCCGCGTAAAGTAGTTCCTGATACTACAGTGCCCACTCCCTGAAACACAAACAGAACAGGACCTGTAGGTTAGTTGTGATTTGGTAGTTGAGGTTTGTATTTATAAAATTATAAATAGTCTGTCAGGGTTCAGCGTACCGGGACAGAGTACGTATCGTCTATCTGAAACTCTGCAGGCTGATCGTCCCGGTAGGACGTCCTGGAGGAAAGCAGGTTGAGAAACATCTTGAGCAGGTCCATGTTCTCTCCAGTCACATTGGAGATCTGAAAGATGGGGCACATCCTGGGGGACACACAACACATACAGGTTACAATAAAGCATTTCTGTTGTAACTCTAAACACAACAGAACCGAAATGAGTACCTCTCTGAACTGAAGTTTGAGGCGGTGACTATGACATCGTCCTTGTTCTGTACCAGGACAGGAATCTTCCTACAGCCCGGGGACTTCAGTAACCTCTGGAGGAGCTTTAGGGTCTCTGTTAAAATGAGAACCACAATCAGCACGAGGTCCACTGTGTTATCGTGTGTAATGGAGTTAAGGTAGGTCCAGAAGACTGACCTTGAAGGATGTTGGCTGGACACATGTCTATTTTGGTTACCACTACAAACACGGGCACATTCAGAGCTAGTGCCAGGCCCAGGTGCTCTTTGGTCATCCCTACGATCCCAGCATTACTGCCCACCTGGGAACAGAGATATCATGGACACATGAGCTTTGTTTCAATCACACAGATGCCATATTACCCACAAACAACTCTCCACTTTCTGACCATGAGCATGCAGAAGTCAGGAAGGTGTCCAGTCATCCCGAAGACAGTGGTCTTGAGGTATTTCTCGTGTCCGGCCAAATCTATGAAGGTAATGACTTTTGAGGACTTCTCGCAGATTTTGGTCCAGTCCAGGCTTCCTCCATGGCTGTCTGGTTTGTTCACAACCTGGAGATCCAACAAGTACCGTACCATAAATGATATGGTGGGTGTTACATAATGGCACAAGTTCTACAATGCAAACCCGACTGTTCAAGTGAATTTCACAAGATATACCTAACACATACTCAACTGCAGTACAGTCTTTGAAATACTGGGATCGCCTGACGTTAACCTGAGTTTAAATCCACTACTAAAAATAATAATACTTTAATAATTATATTGTTTTCAGAAGCACTGGCCCCTCACCTGGCCCTCCTGGTCAAACCCCAGGATATCGTTGCCCACACTGCTGGTCCTGCCACTCTCCATCTCATGCTTGTGTCTGAAAAGTTTCTGCCGGGCAAAGCCTCTGCCGTTGTCTAGCTCACCGTGCGTTAACACTCCCAGCAGAGTACTCTTACCGGCATCCACGTTCCCCACCACCGCAACCCTAGGGGACACAAGAGAGCCTAAAGATGATTTAAACTGTGCTAGGAAGGTGTGACTTTATGATGTGACCTTTTATTGCTATAAAAGAAAAGGCTGGATGGCTCAAAACAAGTATGATTAAAGTTAATGGGTTATTTTTCATGATTGTTGTTTATGATTTCCAATAGTGAAGATATCTGTGTGGTGTATGTAGCTTTCATCCTAAAATCGAAGATCCAATAAAACTTAATAGGCTTTGTGCAAAAGTTGAAAGAAAACCACAGAAGAAGAAAAGCTGTACTTGTAAAGGAACAGGAACTATCTCAGGTATTACAGGATGACTGGTCCCAATATAAGAGTTTGATGCAGCATCTTTTTGAAAACTCCTGCAACATGTTTTGCTGACATGGACGCACTGATAAGCAAAACCCTGGCACCTAACCACTTCAGAAATCTAACTACAAACACACTCCTCACCTGACCTCCAGGAAGTCCAGCTCACCAACACGCCTCCGAATCAAATAGTCGCGTACCAAACCGGCAGCCTCATTGCGCTCTCGCAGTGGGATGAGGTCTGAATCCAGTTGCTCACACATAGAGTGCACTGTGGCTACTGAGGCCTCCATATCTTTCTCATCCAGACCCCAGTCACCACCATCTACAGAGGAGGGGGGGAGGTCTGTTATAGTACTCTGGCACAGAGTGATTAAAAACACATGAGAAGGCGGGAAAAGGACACTCATATACACACTCCTACATCTTTGTCATTTACAAAAGAGCAGAGTGTTTCTCACCTGAGCCCATCCCAACCACATAGATGGTCTCTCCACATCCCTCTTCCATCCTGTCTCGTAGCTGGCGGAGTAATGAGTCATACTGCTCTCCATTTGGGCTAACAAGTGCCAGCTATAGGAAGAGAACATGTTACCATTGTGGATTTATGACTGTTATGGGATTTGTGTTCAATCCAAAAAAAAGTCCCTCATTCAAGAAGCTGTTGAGAAAGTTCATGTGGGATTGCATCAGGTGTGGTTTCCTTCAAGAGAGACCATGACCGGACCACAGAGTAGTATTTCATTGTGAACATTTTTATTATTCACTGCAGACAGCTCCCATATTCAAACTGTAAGCCTGAGGAAAAAAGTAAAACCTGAGGGGAATGGTGGGTTCAAAAGCTTCTCAAACAAACACAGCTGGCTGTCTTCCCATGGAAAACCTCAAGGTTACACATGAATGCAGTACAATTATTCCAGCTGATAGGGACCTAAAAAGCTCCATTATGCAGGCCGGCACCGCAGTAAAAACTGCTTTCATGTGTTTAATGAAATTATGCTTGTATAAAATGTAAAATAGGACTAACAGTGTTGCTCT